>CM038224.1:68786746-69034265 GCA_021442155.1 Cymbidium sinense | reverse complement strand
GGATCTCATTTTTAGAAATGAGCTCTCAACCCCTCCATCTTAGACATAGACTCTTTAGACTTTAAGAGTTCCTGTGTAAGAAGACTAAGTGATTAGTGGACACTCAACCTTTCTGTGAGACTTAGAAGAGTTAGTCATGTGAATAGGTCATGCCTTAGGGTGTTAGGAAAATTTATCCACCCTTAGCTTGAACCATTCCTCACCTTCCTTTCTTCAAGTCAAACCCCAAATCAATATTATTTGATTTTCTCCAAACTCAAATCTACTCCATGTTATTGAAATCCATAATTGAAATCCATGATTGCCCATGAATGAAATTCCTAAGTCCAAATTTCTAAGTCCTTAAGTCTTCCTTCATGGACTTAGCCTAAACCATCATGCAAATCAATTCAAATTCATGGTATTTTCATAACTCATTTATATTCTCATTTAGATTCACATATATAAATGAAATATAAATATACATCAATCAAATCAAATCCAAAAAATTAAATTCCAAATTTAAAATCCTTCTTAAGTCCTTAATTTCCCTCTTAAGGACTTAGCCTAAATCATGTTCAAATCAATTCAAATTCTTGGGATTTTCTCATAAATCATTTATATTCACATATATAAATTAAATATAAATATAATCAATCAAATAAAATCCAAAAATTAAATTCCAAATTTAAAATCCTTCTTAAGTCCTTTATTTCCCTTATAAGGACTCAGCCTAAATCATGTTCAAATCAATTCAAATTTATGGGATTTTCTCATAACTCATTTATATTCTCATTTATATTCACATATATAAATCAAATATAAATACAAATTAATCAAACCAAATTCAAAAATTCAAGCTCCAAACTCCAAAAATTTCCTAAGTCCTTTAAATTCCCTCTTAAAAGATGTATCTTAGATCATGATCAAATCACTTCAAATCTTTGAAATTTTCTCATAATCCATTTATATTCTCATTTATATTCACATATATAAATGAAATATAAATTCAAACAATCAAAACAAATTCCAAAAATCAAACTCAAATCCACTCAAAATCCAACCTAAGCCTTTCAAGTCAAAATCTTG
The DNA here is from genome assembly GCA_021442155.1 of Cymbidium sinense. NCBI lineage: Eukaryota > Viridiplantae > Streptophyta > Magnoliopsida > Asparagales > Orchidaceae > Cymbidium > Cymbidium sinense. Next base: position 69,033,197 of record CM038224.1, on the reverse strand, counting down.
AACTTAGCCAAATTAACTTCAAATCAAGCCAAACTCTTGATTTTCCTTCATGATTCAATCAACCCTACAATCAGGAATCCAAATATGAATACAAACTTCAATCACTAAATCAAAACTCAATTCAAAAATTAAACCCCAAATCCATTAATGTTCTTCCTTTGAATATGAAATGTCAAATGAATCAAAACCCATTTGACTTCAAACCACTTGCAAAATGGATTTATATTTCAATCATAAGTCCATATACAAGTTCAATCAAACTCAAATCAAGCTTTGACCAAGCCATTTGACCCACTTAGGCTCACTTGACCCAAAGTGACCTAAAGTACCCTTATGAGCCAAATTCTAATCCTAACCAAATTGGATTGAATCAAACTCACCTATGCCTCTCATCATGATCAACAATCATCATGGAATGATCAATCAATCAAATTGGGTCAAACCAAGTCAAACCTAAGGGTTGACCAAGTCAACACTTAGCCAAAATAAAACCTAACATAGCCAAAATCCACCATAGGCCAAATTGATTGAAACCATTGATCTAAGTTCATTCATGAACTATGTTTGAACTTGACCAAGTCAACATTTGAGCCTAACCTAGCCCAATTGGCCACTTGACCCAAGTTGACCCAACTTGACCTAAAAGTCAAAATGTGTCAAAACTTGATCTAAGCTAAATTGAAAACCAATGGGTCAAGTTCATTCCAAATCACTTGAACTTGACCAAAGCCTCAATTGGCCAACTAGACCTAACCAGCTAATTGACCTTGAACCCAACTTGACCTAAAGGGGTCATGTTGAGCCAAATTCAAACTTAACCAAAATTGATTGGAAATAAAGATACCAATCCACTTCATATGACTAACCAAACCTAAACCTACCCATGACCTAGCTCAAATAGGTCAAATGGGTCAAATTGGTCAACTTGACCCATTTGACCTAAATGAAGTCATATGAGCCAAACTCAAAACTAAACCAAATTGAATCAAACCAAAGTCACCAAAGCATTTCAAATGGTCATTTGAACTTGACCCAACCCTTGGTTTGACCTAATTTGACCATTTGTCAACTTGACCCAAGTTGACCCATTTTGACCTAAATGGGTCAACATGAGCCAAACCATATCAAATGAACTCCAAATCCAATGAAACTTGGCCAAACCTATTTTCTCAACATACCCAACATATTCAAATTCAAAATATACCAAATTCCCATTCTACCCCTAGTCCATAGAACAAATTTTGGTCAAATTCATGGGGAATTTGGTCAATCCCTCTTCATATCAACTTGATACCTTCCTAATAGGTCAAGAACCTGGAGGGTGGTGCACCCAACCCAATGGGTTTGGGTCAGCCCAAATGGACCCAAGGCCAAACCAACCCCATAGCTCAAATTGGCCAAATAAAACTTCCTCCACTCAATTTGAAGCACATGGGAGGTAATCCACTCCTTAGCTCAAACCACCATGTGCCAACTCAACAACTCAAATAGCCTTCCCATTATTGACAATTGGATCAATATGACAAACCATGCTTCGGCTATCTAATTTCCATAGGGGGAGATATACTCTCCCCTAATTCACTTCAATTTGCAGAGGCTCATTGTCGATTGAGTTTTAGAGAGTGATCCTAGGCTTTCTAAGAGGGAATTGAACTAAGCCATTCTCGATTTTCATCTTTTGAAAATAGGGGAGCTCCATAGAATTCCTAACTTCATCCACACTACAATTCAACTCAATTGCCTCTGCACACTCCCTCAGGGGACCAAATCGAGCATGTCTAAGCTCTCCCTCAAGTTCTAAAGGCAAGGGAAAGTCTAATTCGATCAAAGCCACAAAGGAGAGGAGGAGGTATTGGTCGATAGAGCAATCTACACAACCTCAGGAGCTAATTCTTTCACCAGCTTCATCTCAAGACAATCTCCCAAGGGAAAGCATCGGATCACCTGTGAGGTATGGAATTTTTGACCATTAACTGTGTGTTGGTACTTTGTGAAAGAAAGTTTCATGGAATGAGATTTTGATCATTGGATAATTTTATAATTGTTAGATGGTGTGTGTTCCATTCCAATAAGCTTAATCGGATTTCCTTTGAAGGTGGACGGTCTTCATTAATCCTCAGGAAAGAACAGGGATGATCCCGACCATCCATCTGCACATTTTGGATGGACGATCGAGTTTAAATACACATTTTAAAATTTGATTTATCCTTTTAAAACCACGGGGTGATTCCTAGTCATTCGATCCTTGATCGAACGATGGGTATCAACGCATCCACCGCTACCACAATTATGATGGAAAATTTTGACGGCCACCGCACATGTGGAAAGACCCACGCGCGGTGAGCTATGGATTAAGGGATTTAATTAGGTTTTAATTAATTCTAATTAATCCTCTAAGCTTTAAAAAATTATATCACCCTAAATACAAATAAAAAAATATGAGGTAAACTTTTATTGAAAGATAATTCAATCTAGAATATTCTAAAATTAGTTTTAATGGATTTTGAATTATATCTTTCTCTAATTTTAGGTTTTAATAGAAATATTAATTTGCTAATTACTCCTTAATTAATCCACTGATTAATCTCAAACCTCTTGGGTATGTTTTGGGGGATGACTTCTGCCTCTCCTAATTTTCTTGGGATTTATTGATGGCTTAATTGGGGGAATTACAAATGCATTTCCTAATTACTCTCTTAATGTAATTAAAGATAATTAAGGTTTGATTAGTATTTTAATCTCTTATTAAAGTTGATTAATTTTGATCCGTGAATAGGGCTTAGGAAATAATTTTGGGGTATTTCCCTAAGCTATTCCCTAAACCCCTTTTCTTTCCTTAATCCTCTTAATTAAGGGTTAATTCATTAAATTCTTAATTAATTTCTAAAATTCTAAAACCTTCAACTTAATTAATGTACTTTGGGTAGATGCTTAGGTGTTCAAGCCTAAGTTCAATTAAGAAATCAAAACTCAACTCATGTGTGAGGGGTTATTTTGAAATTACTAAACCCTTAGCTTAATTAACCATTAATCATGAGCCAAATTGCATTAGGCCTTTTTATCCTAGATGCATTGCAAATTTAAATTCTTTGTGAGATTTTATGTCATCTCATTGTCTCATAATTACTTGGTTAACTATGCTAAGGTGTTGTAGGTAAGGGTTAATTAACATGTTTAATTCATACATTAACCTAATCAAAATATAAAATGGATCTAATCATCTAAAAATTAAACAAAAATGTAAAAAAACATGTGGGAATGGGTTAGGAACAGAAAACTCAACTCATATTTTCAAAATTAAATCAAATTATTAGTCAAACAAAAATCATACTAAATAAACCTTGATTTACTTTAAGCTTTCTTATTTCATAAGATTCACTTTAGGATTTAATTAAAGTAAATGTGTTTACATGCTTTCATTACTTTAGTTCTTTCCCCAACATGTTAAATATGTATGTCATGTGATTTCATGCATCCATGCTTTTCAAAAGTAAATTTAAAAGAAAATGTTTACTTATGTCAAAATTACATGTTATTAAAGTAAGAATATGAGTGGCTATTATCACTATTAAATTCAAATTATTTTCAAAATATATGAATAAAATATCAAAATTGAAAGTGTATTAGTTATATTTTAATTATAAGTTTGCATGTGAAGAAAATATAAGGATGTGCTTAGTATAGATTTTCCTTCTCTTCTCATTTAGTATAGTTTTGAATAGGATTTAGTAAGATGTATGGTTCATTTGAAAAGAACCTAACACTTGCCTGATTCCATATCCCATTTATTCCTATGCTATCACTTAAGAAGGGTACCTATGCTTGCATATATAAATTACATAAACAAAATGGATCAACTATTGCAAATTTTTGCATTCTTTCTTTTCCATTCATTTCTTTTGTACACATGTTTGTATTTAAGAGAAGTGGTATATTAGTCTAGACAACCCCAAGATTGTGAGGCTTTAAGTAGCCCTAAGTAGGTCTTGTACCAAACACCTCTGGTTAACAATGGCACTATACTCACTTATGACTTTCTTACTTTCATGTGTGCATGTGAAAATTAGATAAGAAGTCCCTTTTCTACTTAATAAAAATCATGCATCATAAACTTCCAAATTTAAATAAATTACTTAGCATGTATCATGTTAAATATTCATTATATGTATAGATATGCTTAGGATTTATTCATATGCATGTTATACATGTTGGGAAAGAAATGAAGTGATGTATGTTTTGTGAATTTGGTTCATTTTACTTAATTTTAAAATGCCTTTATGTTTGAATGGGTTTGTTTTTCATGTGTGCATGTGAAAATTAGATAAGAAGTCCCTTTTCTACTTAATGAAAATCATGCATCATAAACTTCCAAATTTCCTTAAATAAATTACTTAGCATGCATCATAAAGTGTGTTAAATATTCTCATTTGTATGTTTAGATATGCTTAGGATTTATTTATATGCATGTTATACATGTTGGGAAAGAAATGAAGTGATGTATGTTTTGTCAATTTGGTTCATTTTACTTAATCTTAAAATGCCTTTCTTTTTGAATGAGTTTGTTTAGAGTTCATCTAAAGTTAGGATTAATTAAATCACTTAATCAAAACTTCCACTACATAAAAAAAGTAAAATTTGAATCCACTTTAGAAATTACTTAGGTTAGGGAAGGAAAGAGAAGTTCTCTTCTCTTTTCCTCTCTTTATAACTTAGTGATTAATTGTAGGATTCACTTGAATCTAATCAAAACAGGAAATAAAATCAATCCAAAATAATTAAATCACTTAAATGAAATCCTCCTCTAAGTTTAACATGCTTCACACTTAGAAAATTCTAACTTAAAGCCATAGCATATACCACACAAACCTCCAAAGCAACACATTATTCTAAGTCACCACCTATAGCTTTAGTTAGCATGGTTTGATGCTTTTTTTGTTTTGTGATTGTTTGATGGATGTTAGATGAAGGAATGAAATGGTAGGGTGATCTTAGTCTAACCATTATCTTCATAGGGGATTGTGCTTAAGGGGTGTCAGAATAAATAAAAATATAATGCTTTTATGCAGTGTGCTTATACCCCTAAGCATAATCAAATAGGCCAGGTGGACTTAATCACCTATGTGTGGGGTGATAAGTCCAATATACATACTTGGAATTTTGTGTGGTTTGTTTAGCTAACCTTTATTTTGTAGGTGTTAGCTAGATTTGCTTTTCCTTTTTATGTAAACTTTGCAATTAGGATTTTGGAATGATTGTTATGGGGATTAGGATGAGCATTGGTCATAAGATCCTATCTTATGCACCATGTGAAGCCTTTGGAGCATCCACCTTCCAACCATCCAAAAGAAGGAATCAAAGAAGAAAGAAGAGAAGAGGAAGAAAGAAGAAATGAAGCTCAAAGACCCCCATAACAATGAATTCCTTGCTTAATTATATTTAGTTCATTTGTAAACTGGGTTGTATAAGGGTAGAGCTCGGCTACCCAATTTGTTTTCAGGTTTTTGTGGTGGTACCCGGCCACAATGACCTCTTATTCTTTCTACGATTAGCTTTATAAATTGATTAATGATTTATTTAGCTTGTCCATTAAGTGGCATCCTTTTCCTAGTTTCTTCCTTACTTTATGAATGGCTGATGTGATTAGCTCTTGGGAAAAATAAATCTTTTGCCAAAGTTATCAATTCAAAACTAAAAATAAAGAACTTATAACATCACCTAAAGCTTAGGTTAAATTTCAAGATAAAAGAATTAGCAACCCCTTAGTTGGATGAGTATTTCTTTTATAATATCATGCACAAAAACATCTTGTTTCACTCTGGATTGGAGGGCTTCCACCTTTGCTAGAGAAACTTGGCTTGACCTTTGAGAGCCATGGCGGAGACACACCTCCTCCCTTCTCATTGATTTTGGCCAATAACTTTATTTCTCATGCATTAGGCATATGAATCCTAAAATAATTATCCAAAAAAGAAAATAAAATGAAATCTAAATTGCATTAGATTTAGGTCAAGCATGTCCTTATATGATCTAGTCTTTTTAGAGAGTGAGTTTAAGGACTTAGTTTCTTTCTAAATAAATAATAGCCTAGTTATCTTTCATAAAACATAAGACTTGCCTACATGTATTTAAAATTGTAGGAGGAGTTAGTTGGCAGCCACCCTTAGGTTGTTGTAAGTCCAAACAATCGGGTGGTTTGTCCTCTCTTATAGAGGTAAACCAAATACCCATTTTCTTCCTTAGATTTAAGTTATGTTTTTGGCCCTCGCCAAAGCTCCCTAGATTTAGGTTTTGAGTTTGCTTCTCCCTGGGCCATAAGCTTAAATCTCACCTCTTAGGCATTTCTATAATCTTGTGTTGTGGAATCATAAGCCCTAAATTGTTATTAAAAAATTCAACTCAAATAAACTGAATCAATTTCAAAAATGTAAAGCTTAATCATAGGATAGTTTGAGATGCTCGCTAAGTTTCCTAGCATCATGAACATCTCCTACTTATCTTTCTTTTGACTTCGATAATAATTCCCTCTCTTTGATCAATCCCATTTGATCTTTAAGAATGAACTAATCGATTGATAGTCCTTTACTGTTGAAATCTTTGAAGATAATGATCATTTATCTTAATTGAGAGTATTCCTAAGGGATCCCATCCTTTAGGATGTAATTAACTATGGGGGCTTGCCCTTGTAAGGAACTTAATGAACTCAATTTAAAGTAAACCCTTTTTTACTTTTTTATGTAAAGTAAAAGAATCTAGTACATATGAATCATTATCCAGGAGTCCTTTTGAGGTGATTAGGTCCATTAATGGGTAAAATTCTATCTCCTGAGAGCACTATTCCTTGATGACATACGAAACTAATAAGCAATATCTATGAATCTATGGCATCTCTAAAAGACAAATTTTTATATTCTTGCCTTTCAACTTATGGTGTTTATTTTTGGGATGTGGGACACCACGTAGATCTTAGGTAGTACTTATTGAAGTGATCGGGTATGACATTAAGGAATGATGTACTATTTCAAAAGATAGAAATCACCACCCTATAATGGACAATCACTTAATAAGGACTCCTAAGGCTTGATGGGTCTTTGAATATACGAGAGATCTTTCCCATACTTTACATAGAAAAGTAAAGTAGGGTTTATTTTAAGCTGGGATCGTTAAGTTCCCAATGGAGGCAAGCCCTCATAGTTAATTACATCATAAGGAATGGGAATTCCTTAAGAATACTCTCGATTAAAGTAGATAATTAGGGTCTCCAAAGATTTCAAGGTTAAGACTATCAAAGGATTGGCTATTTTAGAAAATCAAATGGGATAGATCAAGGAGAAGACTTATTTTTGGGATCCAAAGGGAGAAAGTAGGAAATACTCATGATACTAGGAAGCCTAGTGAGCATTCCAATCTACCCTATAGTTGGGCTTTATATTTTTGAAATTGAAGAGGGTTAATTATTTGAGTTGACATTTTATTAGATTGCTAAGGCTTATAATTCCATAACATAAGATTTTGAAAATTCCTAAGAGGTGAGGATTTATACTTGTAGTTCGAAGGAAACATCTACCTCAGATTCCTAAATTAAGGAGCATTGGTACAAAATAAAGGCATGACCTAAATCTAAGGTAAAATGGGTATATGGTTTACCTCATAGAGAATAAATCACCCAAGGACTTATTACTGGAGTGGTAGCCACTAACTCCTCCTAGCTTTAAATCCATGTAGAAGTCTTATGCTTTGCAAGATGGCTATTGTTCATTTAAAAGGAAACTAAGTCCTTAGACTCACTCCCTAAGAGACTAGAGCATGAGTGGTATGAATCCATGACTTAATCTAATGCAAATTTTATCAAATTTATTTGATTCTTTTGGATTTTTTATTTTGACATAGGCTATGGGATTTTGTATGCCTAAATGCATGAGAATTTGATTATGGGCCAACTTAAGAAGAAAGGGGTGCTTCCACCAAAGGCTCTCATAGGTTAAGTCTTGATTCTTTGGAAATGATGGAAGCCCCCTCTTAACAAGAGTGGAATAATATGACATGCATGATATTATACATTCATTCATCTAGCTAAGGGGTTGCTAAAAATTTTATTATCTTAATTCTTAGGCTTTTATGTGAGGTTATGAGTTATTTTAAAATTTTAGTTATGAGTTATTAATTGGGGTAGAAAAATTAATTTTATCCTAAGAGCCTACCACATCCAGGCCACACATTCAAGCATTAATCATAAAGAAACTATGAAAAGCATGCTATTCTAATGTGCAATCTAAGAACAACATCAAATAATTTTATAGACTACCATAAAAGAATAAAAGGCCATTGCGGTTGGGTTCCATACACCTAAAAGAGAAAAAAAATGAAGCTCTACCCCCTTATACAACCCGGATTAAAAAAAAAAATACATGCTATGAGGGTCTTCTTTTCTTCATTTCTTCCTTCTCTTTCTTTTGATTTGATTTCCAAAGGCATCACAAGGCACCCTAGGGACTAAGCTTTCTGGCCATTGCTCTTCCTAATCCCCCATAGCATTAATCCTAATTCCTAATACAAAATTGCATCAAAAATAGGAAAAGTAAATCTAGCTACACCTACAAAACAAATGTTAGCTAAACACACCATACAACCCAAGCAATTATATGAATAATTTGGACTTAGCACCCACACATGGGTAACCAAGCCTACCTATCCTAACATGGGTTATGCTTAGGGGCTAAGCAACCTGTGTAGTAAAAGCATTTATATTTTTTATTATAGCCCTTAAGCACAACCCCAAAAAAAATATGATTAGCTAATAACATTCTTAACATCCTCTAAAACATACACCCTAACATCCATAAAATATTACATCAAAAAATAAAATACAACATCATACATACAACGCCTAACTTAGCACTAGAAGTTATGACTTAGATTTTAATGTGTGTGCTTAAGGCTTGTAATAAAGACTTTACTAGGTTTCTTTAGTTTAATTTCAATTTGAGTTTGAATTTAAATTTTACCTTTAGGTGATTTCAATTTAAATGATTTAATGATTTATATTTTTATTTCAATTTTATTTGGTTGAAATGATGTTTAGGTTCTCAAGAATGAAGAGTGATGAATTCCATTTGTAGATAACTCACCCTATTCTACATCTTAATTCCTAAAGAATCTAAAGGTCCTTAAGTATCTTAATTAGCCTATTTGAATTTGTGTAATTCATTTGATTTGATTTTGATTTGATTTGAATTTAGAATTTGAGTTTGTTTATTTTGATTGATTTTGGAATTGATGTTTTAGCTTAATTGCATCATGATAATTTAATATCTAATGAAGTTTAAGTTTGTTTAAGTTCACATGTTTTTTTTGGTGATTAATTTTAGATTAGATGTTTGATTTAATTGAATCTTGATAATTCAATATCCTTATGTTTTGAAATTTAAGTTTGTTATGTTTTTTTTTGGTTGATTACTTAGATTAGATGTTTGATTTAATTGAATCTTGATAATTCAATATCCTAATGAAATTTAAGTTTGTTTAAGTTCATGTGTTTTTTTTGGTTGACTAATTTTAGATTAGATGTTTTGATTTAATTCAATCTTGATAATTCAATATCCTTTTAAATTAATATTTAACTCTTTTCTTTGGTCATGGTTGTGTGATTTAACTTTATTCGATTGTGGTTCATTTATTTGTAGTTTTATCGAATTAGATTAATTGAGATTTTATTTAGATTTTAATTGGGTTTGATTCTTTGTAATTAGGATTTTAATTTTAATCACATCCATTTGTCATGTTCATCAAAGTTTGGTTTGTATTTTGATTTCATACATTGGATAGTTGATTAGTTTATCTTATTTAAATAGGTTGAATGAGATTTGACTTGATTACATATTAAATTGAGAGTCTTTCTTAATTTAGTTTAATGATTTAATTTGATTTGATTATCTTTATTGGTCTATTTGCTTAGTTCAATGATTATGATTAGTTAATTAAGAAGTGTATTTATGTTAATTATAAAGGTTTGTTTAATTTTAATTTGTTTCATATTTGTTTAGACTAATGATGTAATTAATGATTTAATGGTTTAGGTTTAATTTAGGTTTTGATTAGTAATTGCATTTTGATTGATTAAACTTAAGTTTAATGTGATTAACTTAATTAGTTTGTTTAAGAGGTGTGATCAAATTTAAATTAAGTAAAGATTTGTTTAATTTTTTTTTATTTGATTTCATTTATTTAGGTTAATGATGTAATTAATGAATTAATGATTTAAAATTAGGATTTGATTAGCATTTAATTGCATTTTATGTTTAATTAAGCTTAAGTTTAATATGATTAATTTAGACAATTTAATTTATTTGTTTAATAGTGTGATTAATTAATTAGTAGATTAATTAAGTTTTTTTATTTGGATTAATTTTAATGTGATTTATAAAATTAATTTAGTTTATTAAGATGATGGATTAATTTATTAAGTTTGCATTAATTAGATGTTTGATTAATTAAGTTTGATTAAGTGTCAATTAAAAAATTTTAATTAAGATTGTTTTAATTGTGAGAATGACTTAATGTTTAGGTTTAATTTTGGTTTGAAGTGTTTAATTGCATCTTAATTATGTTTAATTAGTTTAATTTGATTAATTTGATTAACTTAATTAGTTTATTTGTGATTATTAAATTTAATTAGGGTTTGATTTAAGCTTAATTTTAGAGTTATTTAATGTAACTTATTTAAATTAATTTGATTGATTAAGGTGATGGATTAATTTATTAAGTTTTATTAACTAGATGTTTGAAATTAAGTTTGATTAAGGGTAATTAAATTTTAAATCATTAGTAAGGTTTGTTTAATTAGAGATTAATGACTTAATTTCACATGTGAGTGATTTGGTTTAATTAATTTTCTTTAAGTTTAATTTGATGAAAGGATTATTGTTATTACCATCATTGTTAAGTGAATTAATTGTTTATATTCATTAAGTTTGATTATTTATGATTAGAGTTTTATTTGATTTGATTCATTTGTTATGTTTGTTTGATTTCATTAACATGTTTGATTTAGTTATTATTGAAATATTTATTGGTTAATTAAGTATCTTATTCCAAATGGATGTGATTTAATCATATGTTTTTTTAAGTTTACTTTAATTTTATTTGGTTTAATTCGATTAGTATCAAATAATTAAAGTTTCCTAAGTTTGTTGAATTTTGAATTTGATTTAAGATTTAATCATATAATTTAGTTTTATTAATTTAAAATAGGTTTAATCATATTTAATTTAATTTTCTCTAAAGATGATATTTTCTTATTTGAGATTTGATTAATGTTTGCTTAAATGTTATTTCATTTCTGATTTTGATTTAATATTTGAATTATTTTTTAGATTATATTTTAATTAACTCCTTAATTGATTAAACTCTAATCTTAAATATTTGTTTGGGGTTCATCAAGATTCAGAAGATCACATTATTTTCTTAAGAGTCCTAGATGTTAATTGAAGTGATTTAAGCTATTTTGATGATTTTTTTTTGTAAATTTCTGAATTTTTTTATTTAATTTATTAAAATAGAAAATTTGAAACTTAAAATTTAATTTCTCCTACTCCGGAAGTCTTTTCAATTGAAATTCTTATGATAGGTGTGTTTTAACTTTAATTTCAATCCCTGAAAATTTAAACTTAATATGACTTATATTTTGAGTTTAATTAATGAAATATGATTTTCACTAAAACTTAAATTAAACTCATAATACTCAGTAAACTTTGGGGATATTGGGTTTGTTGGATTCCTCTCAGAAAGACGAATCCAATTAGCCCTAGTTTATAATTTTTGGATAATTATTTTAATTTTTATAAATTTTTGAAGTTTCAGGTGATTTAAATTATTATGTATTTTTTTATAAAAAGGAAATAGTTTGTGCGGGAAGGGAAAATGACCCACGGCTCGCTGACGTCGATTGGTGATCGGATGGTCCCATCAAATTGTGATCGGATCGAGTGATCGACGACGAGGCCGATCTGACCGCGATGATGGGATGGCCCGTGACGAGCGATCAAAGGCTCGTCGCGCAATCCACGCGATCGAAGGTGATCTGATCCGAAGCCGCCCATCGACGATCGATGATCCATATTGCATCAAATGATCGAATCGCGATGCACGTGAGCGATCGGCCGTCCGAAAACCGCAGATTGACAGTGAGCCGGCGAAATTTTCGTGATTTTGAAAAAATGAGGATTTCTAAGCCAAAACTTGCAAATGGACATTTTTGTGATTTGTAAAAAAAATTTTATTTCCTAATGGGATGATTTAAAGTAAAATAGGATTATCAGGAAATTCCTAAAATCATGAGAAAATTAATACAAAATAAACTAAATGGCTATGATTTGGCAAAATTTACCTCCGGGATGATTTTAGGAAGATAAAAATTCCTGGTATGAGGAAGCTTTGAGTGATCTTTAGCCTTCCTCTTCAATGTCCTCGATGTCTACCCTCACCGGAAGAGCAATTATTTGCATTTTGAGCTCAAAATGGCTCAAAGAAGTGGGGATGGATTCCTTTTTTGCCTTGGAGCTTTTAATGAATGGTGGTGGGAGGAAGAGATCTAAAGCCTCATCTCCTCCTGTAGAAAATTCAATATTTTTTGAATTTTTTGGCTCAAATTGATTCATCTTGTTGGGGTGATTGGGATGGATGATAGATTGATTGAAGACTTTGATTTTGCTCCAAAGTCCTCTCTTGTCACCATATGAGATTTATTTAATGCAAATGTGGGAGGTTAAGTGCATGTGATGGGGAATTAAATGAGGTGGAATCCTATGGGGAGGATCCATGAGAGATTTAAATGGTTGGGTTGATTTTGGCTGATCCCAAATGGGGTTTGTTTTGCCTCAATGGTTTTGGCCCAATTTGGGTCATATAGGGTCATTTGGGTCAAATTGACCCATTTAAAAATTGGCCAAATTAGCTTGGTTATGGGTTGATTCATGTTCAATTGGATAATTGAAGATGAATGTGGTCTTGGTTTGAATTAATTTGGATTTAATTTGATTTAGGCCAAATTGACCCTTTAGGCCAATTTGGGCTAGGTCAAGTTGACCAATTGGGCTCGATTGATCAAATTTAATTTATTGGTCAAGTTAAAATAATCAATTTGAAATGAACTTGAGCCATTGGTTGCAATCAATTTGGTTAGATCATGATTTGACCGATTTGGTCCTTTAGGCCAATTTGGATCAAATAAATCAATATGGCTTGGTTTGGCCCAATTGATTGCAATTGATCATCTTAGGTGATCAAAAATCATGGTGGAAGATTTTGGTGAGCTTAGTTCAATCCAATTTGGGTTGGATTAGAAGTTGGCTCAAATGGGTCCTTTAGGTCACTTTGGGTCAAGTGGACCTAAGTGGGTCAATTGGTTTGATTCAAGATTAGTTGAACTTATATATGAGCCTTAGATTGAAATATAAATTCAACATCAATCAGTTTGGAGTTTAAGGGAATTTGGTTCATTTAAAATTTTCAAGTGGCTAGTTGGGTTTGACTTGGGTTGGTTTGATTTGATTTGATGATTGTAAGTTTCATTTATATTTGGGTAGATAATTGAATGAATGATTGATTCAAGAGAAAATTCAATGGTTTTGACTTGATCGATAGAATTAAGTCCAAAGAAGCTTAAAGGGTTTAGATTGAGTTTGGATTTGATTTTGATATAGTTTTGGCTATTTGAATTAGATTTCATTTATATTTGTGAATATAAATGAATAATTGATTTATAAAGAGATCAATTGAGTTTGATTTGATTTGGGAGTTTTGGCTAAGCTTATGAATGTCATATCCATTAGAAGGGTTTTAGGATTTGAATTTGATTTTGAATTTTCAATCATTTGGAGTCAAATTTTGAAATTAGATTTGGAATTTGAATTTGAATTTGAGATTTGGTTTGAGAATTGAGTCTTTGATTTGAAAAGTGTATCTAGATTGGGTTTAGGCTATGGGATGGTAATTTCTTAAACCCAAGGCATAGCCTAATCTTATGATTAACACTTCTAAGTCTAGGCTTAAGTTAGTGTTCACCTAATCACTAGAAGTGTCTTATGACTAAGGAGTTCTTAGTGTCTAAAAGTGTCTAAGTCTAAGAGAGGTTAAGAGCTCACTCCAAAAGTGAGGTTAACAAAAAGGACCCCAAGTGTGGTGTAACCACAAGGCACACACGCATGCTGGACAAAATGATCAACAACATCCGTAAGATTGCAACAAATAATGAAAGTGATCTATACGGACCCAAAGGTAGATAGAATCATGATCTTAGTGCACTCTCTTTGTGCGGGCAAAGAAGAAGGAATGCTAGGGATTGAGTACATGAACCTTCCTCTGGGTTCAAGTCATTGGGATATGGATCCGAGTTTGATAATAGATTTGTTTTGTGTATCCACTAGGATAAGAATTTGATTGGATTTCTTTGATTTGTTTGATCACTAGGGAGGTTGGTTAAAATTTTTTTGGGCTGCAATGGGGAGAAGAGTTCTAGATTGAGGGCATATCCACTGAGGATGTGCACTTTAATTGATATCTAAGCTTCTAGAGGCTAATTTGATTTTCATTTGGAGAAATTTGGTTTATTGATGTTTAATTTGACTCCACTAGGGAGGTTGGTTTAAATTTATTTTGTTGGACCTTAGTGTGTGATGGACTACACAAGAAGGAGCCATGGGGCCTTGGGCCTTAGATTTATAAGTCAAAGGGTAGTCTACACCCAAAGTAGGACTATCCAACCAAGGGGTTACTTTGTGCAACAATGCTAGAAGAAAAGACTTTACATCTTCCAAAGCAAGGAAAAGCCGGGGTGATCTATTGGATGAGCAACACTTCAACCCTACCTAAGGTGACTCAAAGTGAGCCATGGTCTTACCTCAACTCAAGAGTTGTCCTGATGATTAATTTGTGTTATATTAATTTGATTTGAATTGATTTAATTTGGTGTTGTTATGGACTGCGATAGATCCACCGAGAAGGGCTAGCGCTAGCTGACCTATCTTAGATTTACAAATTCAAAGGGGACCACAAGGTGGGACTATCTCCAAGGGTTACCTTCGGTGTAATGACAGTTAGAAGAAAGAAACTTATATCTTTCAAAGTAGGGATGAGGGTGATCTGATGCAATAGATCATCCGGTGACCAGCGAATGCCACCGTACTCACATCGACTCAAGAAATGTAATTACTTTAATTTTAGATGGACCCCATCGATGTGATGATATACTAAGAAGGAGCTAATATCGCCTACCTATCTTAGTTTACAAATCCAAAGGATAGTACTAGCCATTAGGTAGAGCTAACCAACCTAAGGGTGCCTTTCAGTACAATGGTCAAGTTAGGAAAGCACGGACTCACATCTTCTAAACAAGGAACATGATGATTGCAATAAATCGACTCAACCTAAAGCTTCCTATTAGTTTGACCATCAGAATGCATAATAGACTTATATCTTTCAAAGAAAAGATGACCATCGGGGTAACCCGTCGGTGGCATAATAAGTTGAACCCGACTTAAGGGTGACTACTGAGTGAGCACCACTGGGGATTTTACCTCAACTCAAGAGTAGTCCTGATGATTAATTTGATTTGAATTGATTTAATTTAATTTTATGTGTTATATTGGACCACATGCGATGGACCCAAGAAGGAGCTATGTCGACCTATCTGATTTACAAGTCCAAAGGGTCTACCATAAGGTAACTACCAACCTAATTTTGGTTTACGATGGTAAAGTTAGGAAGAAAGTGCGGGGACTTACATCTTCCTAAATAAGGAACCACTGGGGTGATCGGTCGCTTGCACAATAAATTGGGCCCAACCTAGTGCGCCGCTTGCAACGTCGGAAAGAATGTAATAAACTTATATCTTTCAAAGAAAGATGACCGCGGGTAACTCATGGTGGCACAATAAGTTGAACCCGACCTACTAACGAGTGACCACGGATTTATCTCAAGTAGTCGAAATTCCTATAGGGAGTTATGCTGACACTGCCTTAAAGACAGGATGCTTGCTTGGAAAAATGGGACCTTTGGGGGCTTGAATTCCTAATCCACAAGCAAATTTTGTCTATTTATTTATTTTAATTTATTTTATCATGGACCCTATTAGTTTGCGATGGATCAAACTGAGAAGGAGCTTATAGGCTTATCTCGATTTACAAGGGAAAATCATGCATCCGCAAATTTCTCCAACCACGGGTGGCTAGGAAAGGGGACCGTCCAATCCAAAAGTAACCGTGTCTAAATGGGGTCTCAAAGGACGTGATCCAAATAGAATGCCCGGAAGAAAAGGGGCTTCAATCCAACACCTTGGAGAAAATGACATGGATAGTCATATATCACATAGGTATTCGGTGGCCAACTCATGGAGAAAGCACGGTGACTTACATCTGCCAAGAGTGGTGTACTCACCAGGTGAGTCGTTGTCAGCATAATGAACATCGACCAACCTACGGTGCCCATTGGTTTGCAATAATCAGTCTAGAAAGAAGGCATTTAGGCTTACATCTCTAAAGCGAACCGACCGGGATAGTCTATCTTCGAGTGCCATCCGAGGGTGATAGTAAATGCCACAGAGACTTATATCAACTCAAACGTAGTCTAGAAAGGAGGCTCTGGGACTTACCTAAACCTCAAATATATTCAACTAATAGATCATGATGATTAGTTCAAGAAGAAAGTGTGGGACTCACATCTTCTTAAACAGATCAACCATGAAGCTTATCGTAAAGAAGACTACCAAATTAACAAGCTCATGGCAATGGTAAAATTAAGAAGAAAGCGGGGACTCACATCCTCCAACAAATGACACTGGGTGATCGCTGTTTTGGGCAACAAATCGAACCTGACTAGAGTAGCTAATGAGTGAGTGCCAGGGGCTTGCTCACATCAATAGAAAAGAAAGATATGTTTGTGCTTGATATGAAGGAATAGGATGCCACTAGGGGACTCTTACACCTAAACCTCGGGGAAACTCGGCCTAGTCAGAGTATGGTGGCTAATTCAAGAAGAAAATGCTAGGACTCACATTTTCTTAAACAAAGAAAACAAAGAGGTAGTTGAAGATAACTAAATAAGGCTCAGGTATGCAATGGTCAAGTTAGAAAGTGCGGGATTTACATCCTCAATAAATGACCATGGGGTGACATACTAGTAGCATGTAGACCGACCTAGAATATAATGAGGAGTCATGTGGGGCTTGCTCACATCAAAATAGCCTAAAAGAAGAAATATATGTTTGGAGGTGAAGGAATAGGATGCCAGGGGACTCTTACACATACTCTAAATATATCATGGTGGATTCATAAGCAAAAGATATTTCTAAAATAGAAGAAATGAAATTTGAGATGAAAAGAAATTTTATTGATAATTATTTTCAAACAAGATTTATGGATAGTATTTCTTTAAGTAGAGCCCATTGATTGAAGCATCGTGCTCTCCTTTATAATTTATGAGTTGGTAAGACCCTCCTTGGTAGGCCTTCTCTATGGCATAAGGGCCTTCCCAAGTGGGTTCAAACTTGCCTCTTATCTTTCGATGAGCAATAATTGGTCTCCTTAGAACTAAAATAAGCTCTCCTACTTGAAAAGCTCTAGGATGGACCAACTTGTTATGAGCTTGAATCATCTTGGTTTTGTATAACTCAAGATTTTGGCATGCCCGTAGGCATCTCTCCTCCAAACCTTCGAGCTCTTCCAACTGCAACTTGACATTCTGTTCCATTGTGATTTTGCTACCCATGGCTATCCATAGTTATGGGAATGGGACTTCTAATGGTAGAATGACTTCAGACCCATACACTAAGGAGAATGGGGTAGATTGAGTTGGAGTTCTATATGTGGTACGATAATCCCATAAATCTTCAACCAATTATTCATGCCATTGTTGTCATATCATCTGTCTTCTTAGTATTTGAATGAGGGTTTTGTTGAAGGCTTCGCTAACCCATTTGCCTTGGGTAGTAGATGGTAGAATATCTCCAATCTATCTTGTGTCTCGAGCAAACCTATTGATTTTAGTGCTCTTGAATGTAGCCATTATCGATATAATTCATCGAGGCACCAACCTATATATGATATGGTTCCTAAAAAATTGGAGCACATGTTGTGACCTCTAATGGGATTGCTTCGCCCACTTGGAAAAGTAGTCGAGTAAACTAATGAATCGATGACCTTGAAGAAGGAGGATCGATCGACCCATATGTCTACCCCAACACTCAAATGGCCATGAGGCCAATGTAGATGTATAATGTTGGGAGGTTGATGTAGACCACACCATGTACATTTGGCATCTCCTAGCTACATCCATGCAGTCTATGATCATGGGCCAGTAGTATCCTAGTCTCTTAATCTTGGCTTTCATCTTGATTGGATTGATGTGCTCCATAACGAGTGTACCTCCATGATCCTATGGGCTTCGTTTGTCAACAATGTAACCACATATGATCAAAGGACTACAAGGTGCCTACAAGAGTATAGGAAAGAGCTCTCTACTTCACGATGCGTGATTTCTTGAGGTAGTTTGCCTACATTTAAATAATCTATGAATGGTTGCCTCCAATCTGCCCCACTGTAATGGCAACCTCCCCTTCAAGATAGAGTCTCTCGATGAGTTCAACATTAATAAGGGATAAGACTTGTCTATTTTGGACCCTTATTGTAATGGACTCATCTTTTGGACATGCCAACTCTTTGGCAAGATTGACTAATGCATCTGCTATCGCATTCTCTCCGCAAGGAATCTTGTAGATGGTAACCTCTGGGATTAAGGCCAATAACTCCATAGTGTACTTTTGGTAATGATGGAGCTTAGGATTTAGAACTTTGTAGGACCCAACGATTTGGTTGATGACTAACTGAGAATCCCCAAATATGTTGATACCTACACATAGTAATGACTAACTGACAATCGAGCCTCATATTCAGCTTCATTGTTGGTGCATGGTTTGGAGATGATATGAGAATCTCATCACATCGGTCTGAGTTAGAGAACTATTCCTACCCTGCCTTCCTGGGATAGTAAGTGGTTCTTCTCCTTTTAGAGGAAGCGCACCATCAAAGTACATCTCAGGCAGCACTAGTTTCCCTAAGTTCATGATTTGTTCATCGGGAGATCATCATAGGAGAATTAACACGAGTGAATGTGCCGCTAAGAAATACAAGTGCTTGTCCTTTTAAGGGTATAATGCTATATCAAACTGAGACAAAATCATGGACCAATGTGCCAACCGTCCAGATGAGGTCGACCATGTTAGAGATATTATAGTGGATTGACTCTAGAGATCAAGTTCACCTTATGAGAAAGCATGTAGTGCTGTAGCTTTTGGGATACAAAGATTAAAGCTAGGCGCTTTTTTCAATAGGTGGATAGTTTGCCTCAGAGATTAGATGATGACGAGATAATAGAGCATTTTCCTTTCCTTTGGTTTGGTTTGAGCCAACAAAAGCACCAAGGGAGTCATCTAATGCAACAAGATATAATAATGAGCCCGATAGGTCGCTAGGATCATCATCGATATTGCTTGATGTCTTTGAAAGCATGCTGGCACTTATCATCCCATTTGAACTTGGCATCCTTTTTGACAAGTGCTGAGAATGGTTGGCATCTTCCTGATAAGTTAGAAATGAAGCATCTTAGATACACCAACCTTGGAATGACTCGAGTTGTGTTAGGCTTTTGGCATTTCTAATATCATTTGATCTTTTTTGATCGATTTCAATTCTGATACAACAAACCCAAGAATTTTCAAGCTACTCAATGCACACTTCGGGGTTCATTTTGAGGTTGTATTGTCTTAACCGCTCAAAACTACTCAAGTCAAAGAGATGGTCTTCCTTTTGCACAATGAGATCATCGATATTCAACTTGATGATGAATGAGTTCATCAAGATTCGAGTCATGGCTGTAATGTGGCATAATTTTAAGCGGGCATAACCTTATAACAATATATTTCGATCGGGGTTCGAAGGAAAGTGTTTCTTTCATCCTCTAGGGCCATCTTAATTTGGTTATAGCCAGATGACCCATCCATAAAAGAGATACTACATGAGATGAGGCAATGCCCACCATTAATTATGGTATAGGAAGTGGGAATTCATCTTTAGGACATGCCTTATTTAGATCCCTAAAATCAACGCATATGCAAATTTGGCCATTCTTTTCTTAATTGGGACGATACTAGCCAACCAGGTAGGATATTTTTCTTCCCTAATAAAGCCAACATCGATCAGTTTCTTGATTTCAAAAGTGACATGTTGTTCAATATCTAATTGCATGTATCTAGAGCCCATTTGATAGGGTTAGCATTAGGTTATATTGCTAGTTTATGGACTACTATGTCAGGAGATAGACCATCTCTTCATAACTCCATGCAAAGTAATCCTTAAACTCAATCAATAGCTTCACTAAATCATTGGTTTCTTTTCATTCAATAGAAAGATGGATCTTCTTCAATTCCTAAGTTGATTTCTTTGAGCTCATAGTTGATCCGATCTCTCTTGAACTCTAGCGGTGCATCCTTGACTTCAAAGTCATTTGGATCATCAAGTTTCTAAGCACACCTCCTCATATGAGTTAGCATGATTTGAAAAAACCTATCGATTCCAAATGATTGGTGATAAGCATAATCATCATCATCAACTGGACCCACTGCATCAATCCTATCCGTCTTGATTGTGAATGTTGCATTTGTTGTCCCATAACCTTTCAAAGTAATCAATTGTTTAGACCAAGCATGTGAATTAATCCTTTCTTTGCCAAATTAAGAACACAAGGTGAATACCAATCAAAAGGTAATTCTATTAAATCTTTATATGAATCATCCTCAAGTTCTACATCCTTCTTGACTTGAGGATGATGCTAAGAAAGAACGCATCTTTACATTTGTGGAAGACTTAGGGGCTTCCTTAACTACCAAACCCTCAACTTTTGAGAAAGTGGGTGCTAGAGCTAAAGTTCCCAACTGATGCTTCACTATTTCACATATAGACTTGGATACACTTATGCTTTGCTTAGGAGCCCGGTCTTCATCACTGTCTGGCTCATCTATCACTTGCATGGGGATCTACTATTTGGAAGTGCTAGCTAGTGTACTAATCATATATGGCTCATCATCTGAATTAGATTCTAAGTCTATATAGATTGTAGGTGTTGTCATGGTAGTAGGGACATAACTCTTATTGGATGGCCAATAAGGATGTATTCTGTCTCTAGGCATGTGTCTGGATCTGCCTCTTCCTCTGCTTAGTGGAGGTCGAGTCATTCTACCCATATATTTGAATGGAGTAATAAACTGTGGGTGGAATCTAATGTCAGGCTCTACTTTCTCCTCCAAGTCCATTTCTTGCTCCCTTCTATTTTCTTTCTCATTTACTTTTTTCTTTTCTTTTTCTTTTTTTTCTTTTCTTTTTTCCTTTTCTTTTTCTTTTATTTTTGAACTTTCGCCAAGTTCACGAGAATAGACTTGTTAATTTTGAGGGAGATAGTAGGTTGCATCCTCATATATTCTAACCTCATGAATTATGAATGGCTTGAGATCTCCTTTGACGCAGTATTCAATCCCACCCCTCATGAACTTCATGCATTAATGTAGAGAGGATGGAACCACACTGTTGTCATGTATCCACGGTCTCCCAAGCAAAGCATTAAAAGATGTATTTGAGTCTATAATATAAAACTTGGCTGTAGTCTTCCAATCATCTACTTCTAATGGCAATACTATAGAGCCTAAAGTCCCCTCGCCTTGTTCATTGAATCCTCTCAACATCATCTTATCTTTTAAAAGTTTGGAGATGTCAATCCTCAAGTAAGAAAGGTTTTTAGACTCATATTCAATGATGCACCCGACAAGAACTCGATATCTTGTATCTTCCAATATCTACTATAATGTAAAGGAGTGATTATGCTTGGCCATCCCTAAAAGAGAGTCTTCATCACTGAATGTAACTCCTAGAGTGTCCTCTGAACTATGAGCCTCCTCTTTAGTTGAGGTTTGCTGGGCTAAGCATATCTACACATCAAGAAGAGCCTTGATTAGGGATTCCGTCATCTCTTTGGATAAGATATATGCACTAGCTTTCTAAGATGTGCTAGGACATTGTAGTCAACCTGCTTGATCCTCCACAAGCATATCCATGGGTGGAGCATCTTGTGGAGGTTATCACGCTTTAGAACCAAATGATTTGCTTACCCTTGATGTGCCAGAGGTAGAACTTTGCCAGAAGGTTAACTGGACCTCTTGAATGATGAATTTGTAGGAAGTTCTACCTTCTCATCAGGTGTACCTACAACTTCTCCTATGGGATCATCGGAGTTAGATGACTCCAAATCAATCTCAATGGGTGAACCCAAATGATTCAGGAATGGAAAATCTATTTTTAAATCAAAAGAGGAATGATGTAACTAGAGTCATCATTATTATTGTAGACTTGAAGAGTTTTGAGAGGAATAAAATCTAGAGTATCATAAGTTGACAAGATGGGTGAAAGCTTTCTTCATTGATTTCTTCTTATATGGAGGTACATGATAGAAATCTAATAAAGTGGGAAAGGGGTATAGTGCCCTTCGATACAATGCTCTAGGCGTGAGAGAAGCGTGGAGGAAGAAGTAGTAGTGCAATGGGTGGAGTGCTATACTGACGGTGGTTGTCTATGCTATCCCTGCAAGTAAGGTAGGCTATCACCGCAACACCTTCTTCAAGTTATCGCAACTTGCAAACCTTCCTTGGTGTTGGAGGTTTGAGTTGCTTTGCAGTAAAGAAAGCTTCTTGATCTTAGAGACCACTTTTTTAGAGGTTGGGATAAATATCCAACCTTCTTTTATCTTAAGAGGATCACAAGTATCCCCAAGAATTACTCTGATAGAACTGGAGGGTTGTTCTAACAAGTATTCCTTGGGGATAACAATAGCTCCTGACTTGTAGCCGCACTCAAGCCAGTCCTTAAAGGTGAGACAATCCTCCAAGACATGACTAACCATACGGTGGTAAGGGCAATAGTTAGGATCATCACTTTTGCCCACATCTTCCCTCTGGGCTCGTGTAACCAAAAAGTTTATTTTAAGAGATTCTTAAAGATCTTCCTAACTACCTCTTGAATGAATATGGCTTATTCAATCTATCAAAGAGTAGATGGGTAATAATACGGTGGAATATGAGTACATTTGAGTATATTATGGAGGAGGTATGTGGCCGCCATGGGTATGGTCAGAGGGAAGTGAGAGGAGGTGGAAATGCATATGAGGTCTCTCATACGAGCTGGGTCGGTCGCTTTTGTCTACCGACACTACTATCCCCTAGCTTCTTTTGAATGCTGTGACTTGCTTGAACAATTGGTCTTGAAAAGGTAACTATGTGGCTCAGAAGCTTCTATTAAAAGGTTTTGATTGTAAATCCCTTGAGCATGAAACAACTAGGCCATGAATATTCTCGAGAAGAATTTTTACAATGTCGTCAACAATGGTTCAGATTTCATACTTTTCACCCACGAGAATATAATCAATAAGACTCATTGAGATTTTGTTGTGCCACAACGAGGTCACATTTACCCTTTAGCTCCCAAACCTCTTGATGAAGAGGTGCCTCAACAAAAGTCTTCCTAAAACCTTGGGTAGTTTACCAATCAAATGTGATGCTTGTCAAACTACTGATGAAGAGAAGGAATAGAAGTGCATCGTTGCCATCAACATTGTAAAATATCCGATCTAAATGCTATATGCTTCCCACCGCCATCAAAATTTTGAAGGAAGGAGGCACAAAACCCTAGGATATTGGACCATCAAATTCCTCTGGTAGGGTCTACCCTTTGAATAGATGAGCCACCTCGAGCTTGTGCCAATGCATCCTTCACTCTACTCCACCAATGCTATCTTTTTCTTGCATGGAGGTGTTGTCCACCACCTTCCTATGTATGCTGCCACTATCCTGGTCCATGGAGATGTACTCTTGGTGATCCAAACATGCAACAACCTGTGGTGGCCTCACAAGGAGTAGGTCAGACCGATGGAGCTTGGCCTTGAAGTGCTGGACTACTAATAAGTCTTCAACTCTTCCATCTTCCCATATGCTCATCTCTCGCCTCGATGAAGGTGTTGGGTTGAATGAGTCATGTCTTTCTCAACTACAACACCCGGCTCGATCCCTAAGGAGGGAACCCCTAGTGTCGACCATATGGACTTCTACTGAGTCCTCCAAGAGATCATCCCCATCTAGATCAAAACTGACCCTAGCATCCTCTTCATTAGAGAAATCATCCCCGAAGAGTTCCCTCTTCTCAATAAAGTACTGAGCGGCGATCTCATCTGAAGAGCGATCTAGTCGTGTAGGGACAACACTCGCTGACCGGGGCTATGCCTTGATAAATACATCAGTATTGCTACCATGTACATCTCTAAGAGGACTGTGCTCATTGATTAGTATATACTGATCGCTGCCCACTGGCTGAACAATGACTGCTGGAGGATCTACTACCATGGGGACTATAGAGCTATCCTCTCTCCTTCTGCTACATATTACCTCATGGTGGGTGTGGTGACCTGATTGCGGGGTTTCCACTCCTTCTTCACTAAGACTGAAGTAATAGGTCAAGTAGGGGAACTCGCCCTCACCTTAGTCTATGGAGTAGATGAAGTGGGGCCCTTGGATCACCAATGGCTTTCTTCCTGATGTGTATGCATCACGCCTGATGGGAGCTGGTGATGGTGGGCAAGGGGAGTGGATTGGTGTGGTGGAGGCAAACCAACTTTCCGCGAGCTCTCCCCTATGGGCGACCCATAATTATCATGATAAGTGGGCAGTACATCGAGAAAGTCTGTGAGACAGGTACCAAGTCGCATACCCATGTCTCTCTCTGCTAGTAATCAGATACCCAGGCCTCTCCCCTCCTATCTGTGTGCCCGCCACACTACGAGGGATGATAAATATAAATCAAATTGAGCCCCGACTGATCCCATAAGCTCGCCAACTGGTAGAAGAGGCCCATAACCTTTTCCTATCCATAGAGCCTCAAAATGAACCTGAGGTGAAACAAGATCCTCCTAATGTCTTCCTCTCCATCAACTAGAGAGGGGTGAAACTTTACATAAGAGGAGACACTATCCTAGGTAACTCCTCATTATAGATGGGAAGTTGCTTTAGCTCCTTGATGAGGTCATGATGTCGCTTGATCTTGGCACTTGTGAGTCCTACTAGAGGGGTGGGCACAAGAACTAGACCCAACCTCATGGTGGGGAGACTATCCAAGATAGGGTAGCCTTCCCAAAAGGAAGCCAGAAAGTGCTAGCCCGCTAGAAAGGGGAACCATTGAGTGTATTGGAACTAACCCAATCGTGGAACTTTGATAGCCTTCCTTAGTGAGGAAACTCGAGTCGATGGCATCTCAACCTATGACTGCACGATCATCACACTGTGGGTGAGGGTGGTCCCCTCACAAGTGATGTTAGCCCCCTCAAAATCTTAACCAAAATTAATGAGGTGGGCAAAGTCAGTCTGTGGGAGGCTGGCCTGATCCAAGGCCAAATCCATCCCGAAAGGAAAAGTAAACATGTACTTCTGAGTTTCCATGTGTGAAAACTTAAAAGACTACAATGGCTAATCTGAGATGTAAATATTTATGGATAACTTGTATTTATTTTTTGCCTTGGTATTTCCAGTAAGTATAAAAGTTTGGAGTTTTGAACCCACACTCAACAATTCAAATATGTTAAGTGGGGTTCACTGGAGAGATTTGAATATTGATGAGAGTCTTTGCCATTTGATTTTGATTTTGAACCCATACTCAACCGATTTAGGTAGGTTAGACGGGGTTCTAAAATTTGAGGAGAGATTTTCTTAGAGATATTTGTGTTTTGTGCATCTTGTTTGAAAATATTGATAGTTTGAAAGACATCTACTTAGCAAATTAGGGTATGCTAAGAAGGGGTTGTGTTTGTGTGTTTGAAATACTATTGCTTGTAAAGATTTGATTGTGTGATATTTTGAAAATGGGGCTTCTTACTTAACAAATTTGGTATGTTAAGAAGATGCAACATGTGTTTGATTTGAGTTTGATGATGAGATTTTCACTTAACAAATTTGGTATGTTAAGTGAAATTTAAATGTGATTGTGAGATAAATTTGCTTTTCTTTGAAGATGGGAGTCCCACTTAACAAATTTGGTATGTTAAGTGAAAGCCCCAAATTTGTTTGAGATATATTTATTTTTCTTTGAGGATGAGACTCTCACTTAACAAATTTGACATGTTAAGTGAAAGCTCAAGTGTGGTTGGACATGAATAATTGGATCCTTATTTAACAAATTTGGTATGTTAAAAGGATCAAATGTGTATTAAAAGAGATCACTTAACATATTTGGTATGTTAAGTGAAAGTCAAATGTTTTATGATTTTGAAAATGAAACTTTCACTTAACAAATTTGGTATGTTAGAAGTCAAATGTGCTTATGATTTTGAAAATGAAACTCAACAAATTTGGTATGCTATGAAAGTCAAATGTGATTGTGATTTTGAAAATGAAACTCTCACTTAACATATTTGGTATGTTAAGTGAAAGTCAAATGTGTTTATGATTTTGAAAATGAAACTCTCACTTAACAAATTTGGTATGTTAAGTGAAAGTCAAATGTGTTTATGATTTTGAAAATGAAACTCTCACTTAACAAATTTGGTATGTTAAGTGAAAGTCAAATGTGTTTATGATTTTTTTGAAAATGAAATTCTCACTTAACAAATTTGGTATGTTAAGCGAAAGCCAAATGTGTTTACGATTTTGAAAATCACTTAACAAATTTGGTATATTAAGTGAAAGTCAAATGTGTTTATGATCTTTGAAAAAGAAACTCTCACTTAACAAATTTGGTATGTTAAGTGAAAGTCAAATGTGTTTATGATTTTTGAAAATGAAACTCTCACTTAACAAATTTGGTATGTTAAGTGAAAGTCAAATGTGTTTTTTTAAAATGAAACTCTCACTTAACAAACTTGGTATGTTAAGTGAAAGTCAAATGTGTTTATGACTTTGAAAATGAAACTCTCACTTAACAAATTTGGTATGTTAAGTGAAATTTAGATGTGTTTATGATTTTTGAAAATGAAACTCTCACTTAACAAATTTGGTATGTTAAGTGAAAGTCAAATGAGTTTATGCTTTTGAAGATGAAACTCTCACTTAACAAATTTGGTATGTTAAGTGAAAGTCAAATGTGTTTATGATTTTTGAAAAAAAATAACTTATTTAACAAACTTAGGTATATTAAATGGAGTTCAATTTGTTCTTATGATTTTCAAAAAGGGGGTTCTCTTGATATACTTGGACATGTCAAATGAGCCCCAATGTGTTTTGAAGTCCAAGACTTTGGCAAGAAGAGTTTTATAACAAATGCAAATAGAATTCAATTTGCTCTACCTTCTCCAAGGGAAGGGGAACTCCCATTTGACAAATTTGGGTTTGTCAAGTTGGGGGTTCAAATATGTCTTGAATTCTCTTTTGTGTGTGTATGATTTATTTCTTTTGAAAAGGAAACTTCAACTCTAGCATATGTGAAGTATGCTAAGTGGAGTTTCAATTTTATATCATGATTTTATTTAAAAATAGAATCTCCATCCAACAAATTTGAGTGTGTGGGATGGGGATAGCTATTTCCAAAGAAAATGTGTTTTTGAAAAAGACATTAAAAATGGTTGATTTTGATTTTGAAAAGAACCTCCATGTAACAATCATAGGATTTTTTAAATGAGGTTTGGTTATATGTGTTTTGTGAAAATTTCTTACAAACTTTTGTGTACAAATCTCATATTATGTGGATTTTGAAAAAGTGCTTTTGGAAAGACATGTTATTTTGTAGAAGAGTTTTATTCTCTTATTGTTCATGGGATGAACCTTGCCTCACCATCAGAATGGTGAAGAGATTCTTAATTTTAGTCATCTCCTTTATTTGATTAAGTTTAATTTTCACCTATTGGGGGAACCCAATAGGGATTTTAAGACCTACATGGAGCGAGGTCTTAAAACCTAAAGGATATAGCCAAGCTTTGCTTAAGGATGAAATAAGTTAAGTGAAATGGAAAGAATGATAGTCTCGGGATATAAGTCCACTATCAATGCTTGGAGACAATAATTGTCTACAAAAGATGGAGAGAGGAACCATCCCCAGCGGAGTCGAATATACCATAGACAAAAATTTGTGGTGTTTATTTTTGGGATGTGGGACACCACGCAGATCTTAGGTGGTACTTATTGAAGTGATCGGTATGACATTAAGGAATGATGTACTATTTTGAAAGATAGAAATCACCACCCTATAATGGACCTAATCACCTAATAAGGACTCCTAAGGCATGATGGGTCTTCGAATATACCATAGATCTTTCCCCTATTTTACATGGAAAAGTAAAGTAGGGTTCATTTTAAGCCGGGATCATTAAGTTCCTTATGGAGGCAAGCCCCTATAGTTAATTACATTATAAGGAATGGGAATTCCTTAAGAATACTCTCAATTAAAATAGATAATTAGGGTTTCCAAAGATTTCAAGGTTAAGACTATCAAAGGATTAGCTATTTTAGAAAATAAAATTGGATAGATTAAGGAGAAGACTTATTTTTGGAATCCGAAGGGAGAAAGTAAGAAATACTCATGATATTAAGCCTAGTGAGCATTACAATCTACCATGTAGTTGAGTTTTATATTTTTGAAATTGAAGAGGGTTAATTATTTGAGTTGATATTTTATTAGATTGCTAGGGCTTATAATTCCACAACATAAGATTGTGGAAATGCCTAAGAGAGGATTTATACTTGTCAAGGAAACAACTACCTTAGATTCTAAACTAAGGAGCCTTGGTACAAAACAAAGGCATGACCTAAATCTAAGGCAAAATGGGTATATGTTTACCTCCACAAGAGAATAAATCACCCAACTAGACTTATTACATGGAGTGGCCTACTAACTCCTCCTACACTTTAAATCCATGTAGGCAAGTCTTATGATTTGCAAGATGTTGTTGTTCTTTAGAAAGGAAACTAAGTCCTTAGACTCACTCAAGAGACTAGAGCATGAGTGGTATGAATCCATGACTTAATCTAATGCAAATTTTATCAAATTTATTTGATTCTTTTGGATTTTTTTTGACATATGCTATGGGATTTTGTATGCCTAAATGCATGAGAAATTTGATTATGGGCCAAATCAAGAGAAAGGGGTGTCTTCCACCAAAGGCTCTCAGGTTAAGCCTTGATTCTCCGGCAAGATGGAAGCCCCTCTTAACAAGAGTGGAAGAATATGACATGCATGATATGATATTATTCATCCATCCAAAGGGTTGCTAAAAATTTTATTATCTTAATTAAATTCCTAGGCTTTTATGTGAGGTTATGAGTTATTTTAAAATTTTAGTTATGAGTTATTAATTGGGGTAGAAAATTAATTTTATCCTAAGAGCCTACCGCATCCAGGCCACACATTCAAGCATCAATCATAAAGAAACTATGAAAAGTATGTGTTCTAATGCACAATATAAGCACAACATCAAATAATTTTATAGAATACCATAAAAGAATAAAGGCCATATTCTTGGGTTCCATACACCCCAAAAAGAGAAAAGATGGGTAGAAGCTCTACCCTTATACACATAAAAAAAAAAAAATACATGCTATGAGGGTCTTCTTTTCTTCATTTCTTCCTTCTCTTTCTTTTGATTTGATTTACTCCAAAGGCATCACAGGACACCCCAGGGACTAAGCCTCCTAATCCCTAATAACACTAATCCTAATTCTTAATGCAAAATTATATCAAAAATAGGAAAAGTAAATCTAACTACACCTACAAAACAAATGTTAGCTAAACACACCATACAACCCAAGCAGTTATATGAATAATTTGGACTTAGCACTCACACATGGGTAACCAAGCCACATTCTAACATGGGTTACGCTAGGCTCAAGAACAGTATTTATATTTTATTACCTTAAGCACAACCCCGCAGAAAAAATATGATTAGGCTAATAACCTAACATATAGTCTACAAACATACACCTAACATCCATCTAAAATATTACATCAAAAAATAAAACACAACATCATACATACAACGCGCTAACTTAGCACTAGAAGTGGTGACTTAGTATTCTAATGTGTGCTTAAGGCTTGTGTAGCAAGACTTACTAGCTTCTTTAGTTTAAGTTTCAATTTGGAGTTTGAATTTAAATTTTACTTTGGGTGATTTCAATTTAAATGATTAATAATTTATTTTTCATTTTTATCTCAATTTTATTTGGTTGAAATGATGTTTAGGTTCTCAAGAATGAAGAGTAGGATGAATTGTAGATAACTCACCCTATTCTACATCCTAATTCTAAGGAATCTAATTAAAGTCCTTAAGTATCTTAATTATCATTTGAATTGGTGTAATTCATTTGATTTGATTTATTCAAGATTTAGAATTTAGAATTTGAGTTTGTTTAAGTATTTGATTGATTTGATTTTGGATTTGATTTTTATTGATATAATATCCAATATCTAATGAAGTTTTTTTTAAGTTCATGTGTTTTGGTTAATTAATTTTATTAGATGTTTCATTTAATTGAATCTTGATAATTCAATATCCAAGTATCTAATGAAATTTAAGTTTGTTTAAGTTAATGTGTTTTGGTTGAATTATTAGATGTTTAATTTAATCTTGATAATTCAATATCCTTATATCTAATGAAATTTAAGTTTGTTTAAGTTCATGTGTTTTTTTGGTTGACTAATTTTAGATTAGATGTTTTGATTTAATTCAATCTTGATAATTCAATATCCTTTAAATTAATATTTAACTCTTTTCTTTGGTGTGATTTAACTTTATTGATGGTTCATTTATTTGTGTAGTTTGATCATTAGAATTGAGATTTTATTTTGATTTTAATTGGGTTTGATTCTTTGTAATTAGGATTTTATTTTTAATCACATCCATTTGTCATGTTCATCAAAGTTTGGTTTGTATTTTGATTTCATACTTTGGATAGTTGATTAGTTTATCTTATTTAAATAGGTTGAATGAGATTTGACTTGATTACATATTAAATTGATGAGAGTTTTTCTTAATTTAGTTTAATTTGATTTAATTTGATTTGATTAGCTTTATTGGTCTATGGGTTTGCTTGGGTTCAACGCGAGTATGTGATTAGTTTAATTATGAAGTATATTTATGTTAATTTTAAAGGTTTGTTTAATTTTTAATTTGGTTTCATATTTGTTTAGACTAATGATGTAATTAATGATTTAATGGTTTAGGTTTAATTTAGGTTTTGATTAGTATTTAATTGCATTTTGATTGATTAAACTTAAGTTTAATGTGATTATATTAATTAGTTTGTTTAAGAAGTGTGATCAAATTACTAAATTAAGTAAATATTTCTTTAATTTTTTTATTTGATTTCATATTTATTTAGGTTAATGATGCAATTAGTGAGTTAATGATTTAAGTTTAAATTAGGATTTGATTAGTATTTAACTGCATTTTATGTTTAACTAAGCTTAAGTTTAATATGATTAATTTAATTGACTTAATTAATTTGTTTAATAGGTGATTAAATTAATTAGATTAATTAAGTTTTGATTTTATTAATTTATTGTGATTTATAAAATAAATTTAGTTTATTAAGATGATGGATTAATTTATTAAGTTCGCATTAAATAGATCTTTGATTAATTAAGTTTGATTAAGGGTCAATTAAAATTATTAGATTAATTAAGGGTTTGTTTAATTAGAGATTAATGACTTAATGATTTAGGTTTAATTTAAGTTTTGATTAGTATTTAATTGCATCTTAATTATGTTAAATTAATCTTAGGTTTAACATGATTAATTTGATTAACTTAATTAGTTTATTTAAGGGTGTGATTATTAAATTTAATTATGGGTTTGATTTAAGCTTAATTTTAGAGTTAGCTTTAATGTAACTTATTTAAATTAATTTTATTAATTAAGGTGATGGATTAATTTATTAAGTTTGCATTAACTAGATGTTTGACTAATTATGTTTGATTAAGGGTAATTAAATTTTTAAATCATTAGTAAGGGTTTGTTTAATTAGAGATTAATGACTTAATTTCCCACATGTGAGTGATTTGGTTTAGTTAAGTATTTTTTTTAAGTTTAATTTGATGAAAGGATTATTGTTATTACCATCATTGTTCTTAAGTGAATTAATTGTTTATTTCATTTCAATTAAGTTTGATTATTTATGATTAAAGTTTTATTTGATTTGATTCATTTGTTATGTTGTTTGATTTCATTAACATATTTGATTTAGTTATTAGGTTGAAATATTTATTGGATAATTAATTATCTTATTCCAAATGGATGTGATTTAATCATATGTTTTTTAAGTTTACTTTAATTTTATTTGGTTTAATTCGATTAGTATCAAATAATTAAAGTTTCCAAAGTTCATTGAATTTTGAATTTGATTTAAGATTTAATCATTTAATTAAAGTTTTATTAATTTAAATAGGTTTAATCATATTTAATTTAATTTTCTCTAAAGATGGTATTTTTCTTATTTGAGATTTGATTAATGTTTGCTTAAATGTTATTTCATTTCTAATTTTGATTTATTATTTGAGTTATTTTTTAGATTATATTTTAATTAACTCCTTAATTGATTAAACTCTAATCTTAAATGTTTATTTGGGGTTTATCAAGATTCAGAAGATCACATTATTTTCTTAAGAGTCCTAGATGTCAATTGAAGTGATTTAAGCCATTTTGAAGATTTTGTTGTAAATTTTGAATTTTTATTTGATTTATTTTATTAAAATAGAAAATCTGAACTTTAAAATTTAATTTCTCTACTCCAGAAGTCCTTTTCACTTGAAATTTTTATGGTAGGTGTGTTTAACTTTAATTTCAACCCTGAAAATTTAAACTTAATCTGACTTATATGTGTGGTTTAATTAATGAAATATGATTTTTACTAAAACTTAAATTAAGCTCACTTAGTAAACTTTGGGATATTAGGTTTGTTAGATTCCTCTCACTAAGAAGAATCCAACGTACTTTGGTTTGTAATTTTTGGTTAAGTTTTTTAATTTTTATGAATTTTTGAAGTTTCAAGTGATTTAAATTACTATGTTTTTTTATAACAAGGAAAGGGGAAGGGAAAGCGACTCGCTCTCGCCAATCGTAGATTGATGGTCTCAATGGATCGCGATCCGAGCATCGATCAACGTGATCGAGCTGCGAACCGGGCGCTCGATTCCCGATCGCGATCGCGATGCGATCGATCGATCGCATCCGGCATTGCAATCGGCGGATCAGATTTGAGTCATCCGATCACACGAACCATGCGATTGGATAGTCCAGATTGCATCAAATGATCCGAAGGCTAGGATCGCATGATCCATGCGATCGATCCGATCTTATGAACCGAGGATCGACGATGGTTGTAGCCGTGATGAACAATATTTTTTAGGATTTTTTGGAAAAAATGAGAGTTTCTAAGCTAAAACTTGTCCAAATGGACCCATTTTGCCATACTTGTCGAAAAAAATTCTATTTCCAAATTGGGATGA
Organism: Cymbidium sinense; assembly: GCA_021442155.1. Taxonomy (NCBI): domain Eukaryota; kingdom Viridiplantae; phylum Streptophyta; class Magnoliopsida; order Asparagales; family Orchidaceae; genus Cymbidium; species Cymbidium sinense. Next base: position 68,999,637 of record CM038224.1, on the reverse strand, counting down.
TTTAAAGTAAAAATACGGGATTATCTAGGGGAAATTCCTAAAATTATGAGAAGATTAATACAAAATTTGCGAAATCCTAAGGCCAACTGTGATTTGTAGAAATTTACCTCGATGGGGATGATTTTGGGCTGAAGATCCGAGTGAACTAAAGGAAGCTTTGGAAGTGATCTTTAGCCCTTGCCTCCTTCAAAATGTTTCTTCTCGATGTCATTGCCGCCATCGGAAGAGCAATTATTTGTATTTTTGAGCTCAAAAATGGCTCAAAGAAGTGGGGAGATAGGTTTCTTTTTTTGCTTTAGGGAGCTTTTGGGGGCTGAATGGTGGTGGGAGGAAGGGATCTAAAGCCTCATCTCCCCCTCCCTTTATAATGTCCAATTTGAATTTTTTGGTTCCAAATTGATTTCCATCTTGTTGGGGTGGTTGAGATGGATGATAGATTGATTAAGGACTTTGAATTTTTGCTCGAAAGTCTCTCTACCATATGATGATTTATTTAATGCAAATATTGGGGAGGAGTTAAGTGCATGTGATGGGGGAAATTAAATGAGATTGGGTGGAATCCTATGGGGAGGATCCATGAGGGATTTAAATGGGTTGTTGGGCTAATCCCAAATGGGTTTGGGTCAGGTTTGATCAGCTCCTATGGTTTTGGCTTGGTTTCAAGGGATTTGGCCCAATTTGGGTCATATGGGTCATTTTGGGTCAAATTGACCCATTTGACCAAAATTGGCTAAATTAGCTTGGGTTATGGGTTGATTCATGTTCAATTGGATAAAATGTCATATTTGGTTTGAATTAATTTTGATTTAATTTGGATTTAGGCCAAATTGACCCTTTAGGCCAATTTAGGCTAGGTTGGGTCAAGTTGACCAATTGGGCTCATTGATCAAATTTTAATATGGCTTTGGTCAAGTTAAATAATCAATTTGAAATAAACTTGAGCCATTGGTTGCAATCAATTTGGTTAGATCATGATTTGACCCGATTTGGTCCTTTAGGCCAATTTGGGTCTGGATCAAATGGCCAATTGGCTTGGTTTGGCCCAATTGATTAATTGATCATCCTAGGGTGATCAAAAAATCATGGTGGAAGATTTTGGTGAGCTTAGTTCAATCCAATTTGGGTTGGATTGAAGTTGTTCGGGTCCTTAGGTCACTTTGGGTCAAGTGGACCTAAGTGGGACAATTAGTTTGGTTTTGGTTTGATTTGAGTTTAGTTGAACTTATATATGAGCTAGAGAATATAAATTCAACATCAATGAGTTTGAGATTTTGGCTCATTTGAAATTTTCAAGTCAAAAGGGCTAGGTTGGGTTTGACTTGGGTTGGTTTCAATTTGATTTGATGATTGTAGGTTTCATTTATATTTGGGTAGATAATTGAATGAATGATTGATTCAAGAGAAAATTCATTGGTTTTGACTTGATCTAGATAAAATTTGGCTAAGTCCAAAGAATTGGCTTAAAGGGTTTATATTGAGTTTGGATTTGATTTTTGATATAGTTTTGGTCATTTGAATTAGGATTTCATTTATATTTGTGAATATAAATGAAGGAATAATTGATTTATAAAGAGATCAATTGAGTTTGATTTGATTTAAAGGGAGTTTTGGCTAAGCTTATGAATGTGTTCCATATGGCTTAGGAGGGGGTTTTAGGATTTGAATTTGATTTTGAGTTTCAATCATTTGGAGTCAAATTTTGAAATTAGATTTGGAATTTGAATTTGAATTTGAGATTTAGTTTGAGAATTGAGTCTGGGTTTGATTTGAGAAAGTGTATCTAGATTGGGTTTAGGCTATGTAATAGGTAATTTTCTTAAACCTTAAGACATAGCCTAATCTTATGATTAACACTTCTAAGTCTCTAAGTTTAGGTTAGGTGTTCACCAATCACTAGAAGTGTCTTATAGAGTTCTTAGTGTCTAGAAGAGTTCTAAGTCTAAGAAGAGGAGGTTAAGAGCTCACTCCAAAAGTGAGGTCAACACAACCACAGATGAAGGTGACCATATAAAAATTTTTCACCATAGTCCTTTGTGAAGTAAAATTGAATTTCATGGAAAATTGGCTATTGGATGTGTGCAACTCCATTCCTTGAAGGTGTGGGAAGAATTTGGAGACAATCCGAGCTTGGGTGAGCTCAGATTGAGTGAGGGAAGTCAGACGACATCCATCTTTCATCATTTGTGAGTGGATAGATCTTGAGCCCATCCCACATGAATGGGATGAATGGCTCTGATCAAATCCTGTAGTTGAGTCTTTGATTCCTTTCCTAAATCATAAATCGTATCATGGCCGTCCAATCTTAGATCTGACGGTCCACAGAGAAAGCGCATCCACCGTCGACTGAGTCAGCATGCGGATTTGACTGCTTAAATAGCCAATGCTAAGTGGAATGCACCATGTCGCCATATGAGGCTGGGATTAAGGCTAATTAATTAGTTTTGAATCTTGAAACTTCCTAAAATCATAATGAATTGTAGAAAAATCCAAAAAATACAAACTTAGGCTCATTTTGAAGGTATTTCAGAGTAGAACTTAGAAAAATTATAATTAATTGATTTTAATAGTGATTTTGGATTAATTAAAGTTTTATCAAAAATTATTTAACTTAATTAGACCTTAATTAAGCAGTCAATTAATCTTAAATTTTTGTAGATGCTTAGGAGGATGACCTATACCTCCCCTATTTTTAGGATTTTATTGATTGCTTAATTAGGAAAATCATTTGATTAAACCCTAATCACTCTCTTAATCCAAATAATCATAATTAATGATTGAATAATAACTTAATTAGTCATTTGAATATAATTACCTCTCTTGAATAGTAAGATAACTTAGAGAATGTGATTGGGGATACTTTTCCTAATTCATTTTCTAATTCTTATTTTCTTTAAAAAATAATGGAATGATTAATTGATTAATTAAGTGATTAATCTTCAAAATAAGGAAATTAGAATCTAATTTAATATTAAAAAATGATTTAGGGACTAGGATTGGGACCTTGCCTTTGATCCTTTCCTAAGTCAATTTCATCATTCAAATTAAAACATAACCAAAGTATTTAACCAATTAAATAAAGGCTTAATGAAATTAAAATTAAGAATCAATTCATCCACACCTAAGCACCCTTAATTGATCTTGGGTAGCTCCTTGGGTATTCAATAACCCAATGTGAGAGATAATGAAATTATGGTTGGCTCACATATGTGAGAAAATCATAAAAGTAATTAAGTGAGATCCCTTAAGCTTAATTAACTAGTAATCATAAGTCAATTGCATTAGGCTCCTTTCATTTCTTAAGAGCATTGCAAATTTACTTTTCATGTGGTTGCATATCATATTAGCTTATTATTAATTAGTTAATTAACTTAAAGTGATATAGGTAAGAGTTAATCAATTCATTTAATTCATACCTTAACCTAATTAAAACATAAAATCAACTTAAACATTCTTCATTAAACCAACTTAATTCACACATGGAGAATTGGGCTAGGATTAAAAAACCTCTCTCATATTTTCTAAATCAAATCAAACTCAAAGTTAGAAATGTCTTTAAAGAATTTTGGTTTATTTTAAATAACCTTATTTAATATGATTATCTTTATGAATTAATTAGGGTGAATAAATCATGTGCTTACATTCCTTTATTTCTTTCCAATCATGCTAAATATTTCTTGCCATTTGAAATCATGCATTAGGAATAACTTTATAAAATTATTTGATATTTTGTTTAGCTTATGCATTAGGAATAGCATACTTTTCATAGTTTCTTTATGATTGGTGATTACTGTGTGGCCTAGATACGATTAGGCTCTTAGGATAAACATAAATTTTCTATCCCACTAATAACTCATAACTAAAATTTTAAAATAACTCATAACCTTACATAAAAGCCTAGGAATTAAACTAAGATAATAAAAATATTTAGCAACCCCCTTAACTGGATGATTGTATGTATAATATCATGCATGTCATATTCTTCCACTCTTGTTAAGAGAGGGCTTCCATTTGTGCCAGAGAATAAAGGCTTAACGTGTAAGAGCCTTTGATAAAAAGACACCTCTTTCCATTTTGATTTGGCCCATAACCAATTTTTGATGCATTTAGGCATACAAAATCCTATAGCCCGTGTCAAAGTAAAAAGTCCAAAAATCAAGTAAAACTTGACAAAATTTGCATTATATTTAATTCATTATTCATTCCTTCATGATTTAGTCTCTTAGGGAGTGAGTTTAAGACTTAGTTTCTCTTCTAAATAAATAACAGCTTAACCATCATGCAAAGCATATGACTTGCCCACATGGATTTAAAGTGTAGGAGGAGTTAACTGGCTGCCACTCCAAGCGATAATAAGCCCAACAATCGAGTGTCTTACCCTCTCTTGTGGAGGTAAACCATATACCACTTTCGCCTTAGATTTAGGTTGTGCTTTAGTCCTCATCAAAGGTCCCTAGATTTAGGATTTAAGGTTGTTTTTTTTTGTACAAGCATAAATCCTCACCTCTTAGACATTTTCCACAACCTTGTATTGTGGAATTATAAGTCCTAGATTTCTAATAAAATTTCAACTCAAATAAATCTCCTCAACTTTAAATACATAAAGCCCAACCATAGGATATTAGAGTGTTAATTAGGTTTTCTAGTATCATGAGCACTCCCTGCTCATCTCTTTTGGTTTCGATAATAACTCTCCCTTTTTGATCTCTCCCATTTAATTTTCAAAAATACAACCAATCCTTTGATACTCCTATCTTTGAATTCTTTGGAGACAATAATCACCTACTTTAATCGAGAGTATTCTTAAGGGATTTATTTTTCTTAAGATGTGATTAACTATGGAGGCTTGCCTCCATAGGGAACTTAATGAACTCGATTTAAATAAACTCTGCTTTACTTTTTCATGTAAAGTAGAAAAAAAAATCTCTAGTATATTCAAGACCCATCATGCCTTAGAGGTCCTTATTAGGTAATTAGGTCCATTATAAGGTAGTGATTTCTATCTCTCAAGATAGCACACTATTCCTTAATGTAGTACCCGATCACCCTAATATGTACATTCTCTGATCTGCATGGAGTCTCCTCACATATACACAACACACAAAATGAATAAACCAAAAATAAATGCTTCAAATTTTTCTGGCGATTCCGCTAGGGATGGTTTTTCTCTCCATCTCTAATAGATGACTATTGTCTTGAAGCATCGATAGTGAACTTGCATTTCATGAGAGAATGACACTATCTTTCCTTCCATTGGAACTTAGCTTATTTCATTCGTAAGCAAAGTTAGCCAACATCCTTTAGGTTTTAGGGCCTCACTCCATGTAGGTCTTGAAACCCCTATTGGGTTATCCAATAGGTGAGAACATAATTTATCAATGAGAGGGGAGATACTAAAAATTTAGAACCTCCTCACCACTAACTTGGTGAGGAAAGGTTCATCATAAAATTTAAAGAAAATAATTTCTTTCACAAAATGACACTTTCCAAAAGCACCTTTCAAGAAACTCACAAAATCACAAAATCAAAACCCCTCCATTTAATGATCCCTAAGATTGCTACATGGAGGTTCTTTTCAGAAGCACATTATTGAAAAATAACCATGCCCATTCACATACTCTAAATTATTGAATGAGGAATCCCTTTATCAAATAAATTGAAAATTCATTTAACAAATTTCATATGTTGGAGTTGAAGCTTCCCTCTTTGCAAGAGCAAATCGTTCCCTATGTGATTCGCACTTAACATATCCAATCTTGTTAATGAGAATATTTTTTTAAATCAAATACAAATTTGAACTTCACTTAATAATTTCAATTGGTTAAGTTGGGGTCTCATTTTCAAAACGTAAATTTGACCTCCACTTAACAATTTCAATTTGTTATGTGGGGGTCTCATTTTCAAAATATAAAATTTAACTTTCAGTTAACAATTTCAATTTGCTAAGTGGGGGTCTCATTTTCAAAACATAAATGTAACTTTCATTAACAATTTCAATTTGTTAAGTTCTTATTTCCAAACATATTTGACATTCACTTAACAATTTCAATTTGTTAAAGTGGGGGTCTCATTTTAAAATATAAATTTGACTTTCATAACAATTTCAATTTGTCAAGTGGGGGTCTCATTTCCAAAACATAAAGTTTGACTTTCACTTAATGTATTCAATTTGTTATGTGAGGGTCTCATTTTAAAATAAAAAAATACATTTAGGATTTCACTTAGCATATCCAATATTGCTAAGTAAGTGTCTCATTTTCAAAGCATATATTTGGTTCAACTTAACACATCAAATTTGTCAAGTAAGAATCCCATAATCATGCCATATTGGATTCTCACTTAACATACCAACTTTATTAAGTGAGAATCCCATTCTCAAGTCATATCATACTTTGATTTTCACTTAACACACCAAATTATTAAGTGGGAGTCCCATTTTCAAAAACATATCAAACACATTTAGGCTTTCACTTAACATACCAAATTTGTTAAGTGAGGGTCTCTTTCAACACACATTTGATCCCAATTTTAACATACCAAATTTGTTAAATTGAGCTTTCACTTAACATACCAAATTTGTTAAGTGAGAGTCTCATTTTCAAGTAAAAATAAACATATCTCAAACACATTTGAGACTTTCATATACCAAATTTGTTGGGACATATTCAAAGAAAAGCAAATCTATCTCACAATCACATTTAGCTTTTACTTAACATACTAAATTTATTAAGTGAGAGTCTCATCTTCAAGCACAAATCAAACACATGTGGCCTCTACTTAACATATCAAATTTGTTAAGTAAGAAGCCCCATTTTTCAAATCAAAGTATTACATAATCAAATCTTCACAAGAAAAAAAATATTTTAAACACACAATCACAACCTCTTCTTAGCATACCCAAATTTGCTAAGTAGAGGTTCTTTCAAACTATCCATATTTTCAACTAAGAAACATAAAATGCAAAAAATCTTTAAAAAGAAAGAAATCTCTCCTCAAAATTTTGAATCCCACCAGCCTACCTAAATTAGTTGAGTATGGGTTCTAAAATCAAAAATTAAATGGCAAAATACTCTCCTCCAAAACATCCAAATATCTCAAATGAACCTCACTTAACATATTTGAGTTGTTGAGTGTGGGTTCAAAACTCCAAACTTCTGTTACTTTCTTGGAACAACTATCAAGAAAAACATCTGATACAAGTTATATTTCAACATATGCAGACATACAATTCAGATCAGTTAGTGTAGTCTTTATAGTCAAGACACATGGCCTCTCAAAAGTTTGTTTTTACCTTTCCATTTGGGATGGATTTGACCTTGGATCAAGCCTCCCTGAGACTGACTCCACCCATCTAGTGTTCTTTGGCCGAGGATTTGAAGGAGCATGAGTTACTTGTGAGGGGGCTATCCTCGCCACTGTTATCCAAGATGAGGTGGCTGGGCAGAAGATAATCATCCACATTAACCTACCTTCTAACACAGAATATCCTTTCTTGAAGAGGAAGGCATTCGAGGTTTCGCCAGTCAGTCTAGTTCCCACTCAGCCAGTTGTTCCCACAGCCGCTCAAGTGTGTGCTAGGACCTCCTCATTGTTCGCCTCTAAAGGGAAGGCTATCCTGACTTTGGAGATAGCCTCCCCTACCTTCGAGGTAGGTTCTAGGTCTCAAACCACCATACTACCACACACAACTGCCACATGACACAGAAGCCACAAGATCAAGCGACATAATAGTGTGCCACGAGATGATGTCACATCCCACATTGCAGAGAAGGGTTCACCCCACAAGGTTTCTCCATTTTTGACTAGCAATCAGTTCCACCCCCTCTCATCATCCAGGAGGAAGGATACTAGAGGATAGCTGCATTGCCTCCACCTCCTACATACCATGAGGTTTTAGCTAGGGACAGGAGGAAGTCCTATGCTCATGACGATATGTGGGTAGGCAATGACGTTCATAGTTTGGCACATTATTTGACTTGAGGTCGATCATCCCCAGGAACGTTACTAGGCATATTCACAATGATAGAGCAGAGGCCCAGTAGCACGGGGAGCGGGAGTGGCGAGGTTTGCTGTGAAGTGTGGCCTCCACCCAGCACCGATCATGGGCCACAAGAGTTGATTGAACTGATAGCATAGTGTTAATGGGTATCACCAGTCATAGGGGGAAAGCCTTGGTAGTGGTGTCAAGAATGCAAAATTCAACTTAGTTTCACAGCCTTCTTTCATAGTAACCGACAGAGCAGAGTTGGCACACACTTTAGATCATCCTAGATGCATTTTTGTAGAGGGAGACAGTGGTAGCTTGCATAGGAAAGTGGTGGATAGCACCTCCATGCATGAGAAAGATATTGAACACATGGTGGAGCAACATGTGAGGGATGTGTTGGTGCAAGTCCAAGGTGGCTCATCTATTCCAAAGGGTAGACCCTACCTAGAGGAATTTGATGGTGTCCAATACCCTAAGGGCTTTGTGCTTCCATCCTTCAAACTTTTGATGATAGTGGGAACCCCTTGCAGCATATAGCACATTTCAAGGTTGGATGTTGCAATGTTGGTGGCAGCGATGCACTCTTATTTTGCCTCTTCATTAGTAGCTTGATAGACATCACATTTGATTAGTATGCTAAACCACTCAATGGTTTAGTGAAGATATTTACTAAGTTGGAGCAGCTCTTTATTAAGAGATTTGATGGAGCTCAATAAATGGTAACTAGTGATCTCATTGTGGCTCAATAACACTCCGGTGAGTCCCTTGTTGATTATATTCTTAGATAACACAATTTAAGTATGAAATATGAACCACAGCTATCTAAACAGCATGCCATTGAAATTCTACTCAAGAATATTCATGGCTCAGTCGCCTTCATGCTTAAAGGTTCACCATTAAGATAATTGAAAAATTAATCAATAAGGTGGCTAGTCTATAAGGACAGGTCAAATAGTTTCCTTTCCAAGATCACCAAGCCCAAGCAGAAGGCATTTGAAAAAAGCTGTAGTCATAGTTGATAAGGAAAGCAATAGCATGGTTAGTCGACAGCCTTGAACCTGAGCCTCCTCTACCACCTCCTTTGCCACCACCATTATCCATCACCACGGTTGCCATACCACCACGCCACCGAGTATCCCCATCCATAGCCTCAATAGCAGTATTCCTATCCACCACTAGGTAACTATAACTTACATACTCTTGCCGACAAATTGAATAAACCTTACTCATTCAAGAGGGAGGTAGTCAGGAAGATCTTTAAGAACCTCTTAAAGAAGCTAATTTTCAGTTACTAGAGCATAGGAGGCTGAGGATGTGGGCAAGAGTCATGATCCAAACTATTGCCCCTAACATGCATGCTAGGTTATGTCTTAGAAGATTGCTTTTACCTTTACGGACTGGCTTGAGTATAGCTACAAGTTGGGTACAATTATCATCTCTAAGGAATACCTACTAGAACAACTCTCTAGTTCTGTTAGGGTAATCCTTGGGGATACATGTGATCTTCTCAAGGTAGAGAAAAGTTGGGATATCTCCCTATCCTGAACCTCCAAGAAAATCATTTCTAAGATCCGAAAGTTACCCTTGCAGGTGCTTGAAGCAGCTCAAACCTCCAACTCTAAGGAAGGTTTCTATAGATAACTTGAGGGAGGTAGAAGCAGAAGCAAAGCATGTGCCTTCCACTTGCGGGATACACATTAGCAACCACCGACTAGTCACACTCTTACCATAGTTGCAGCCTGAGCTCTTCAACGAGCTCTTCTTAGCGTATTAAGTCGGGGTGCCAAATCCCTCACTGCACTTACTTTACTTGATTTTTTTGCTTTATACCTTCATCCAAATCCAAGACATCAATGAAGAAGAAGACTGATTCTGCTTACATTCTCTCTACTTTTAATGATCTTGATGATTTCATTCATATAGCAAGCTCTCCAAGTACTAATAATTATAACAATTATGATCCACCCCTTTTTGATTTTAAAATGGATTACCCATTCCTAAATCACTCGGGTTCACCCATTAAGATAGATTTAGAGTCATCTGACTCTGATGATCCTATAGGAGAAGCTATAGGTGAACCTGATGAGCAGGTAAAACTTTTTATTAAACCATTTTTGAAGTCATTGAAGTCAACCTTCATAATGGCAAAGATCTACCTCCTAGGGTAGTACCTCAGGATAAGAGTAAACAAGTCATTAGTTTTAACAATCAAGAAGATCCTTAGAATGCTCCACCTATAGATATGCTTATAGAGGACCAACCCAGGGTTGACTACAATATCCTTGCTCACCTAAAAAAGTTTCCAGCTAAACTAAGCATATATGATGCCCTTATCTTATCCAAAGAGATGATGAAGTCATTAATCAAAACCCTTCTTGATCTAGAAATATACTTAGCTCAACTGACTGCTATTGGAGAGGAGACATATTTTTCAAGAGAAGTCTATGGAGTTACATTCACCGATGAAGACCTTCTTTTGGGGACAACAGAGCACAACCGTCCCCTTTACATCACAAGGAATATGATTGACTCTAGGGTATTAGTTGATCCAGGTGACATTATGAGTCTAAAAACCCTTGCCTACTTGAGGATTGACATCTCTAAAATTTGAGAGGATCAAATGATGTTGAGAGGATTCAATGAATAAGGTGAGAGAGATTAGGCTCCATAGTGTTACCACTAGAGATAGGTGACTGGAAGAGAGAAGCCAAGTTTTACATAATTGATTCAGACACATCATTCTCTACTTTACATGGTAGGCCTTGGATATATGAAAATAACATGGTCCCATCCTTTTTACATTAGTGCATCAAATTTAGAAGAGGTGGAATTGAGTATTGTGTCAATGGAGACTTGAAGCCATTCTCAGTTTGAGAGGTCGAGATTTATGAAGATGCAGCCTACTATCTCCTCCAAATCAAGAGTCTATTCTCATGAATTTGGTGAAAGTTCAAAATCAAAAGAAAAAAAAATAAAAGAAAAAGAAATTAAAAAAGAAAAAGAAAAAGAAAGTACAAGTGAGCGAGAATAAAATACTGAGGAAGAGGTAGAGCTAGATGTTAAATACCGCCAGTTTGTTCCTCCATATGAACACATAGGTAGGATGACTCGACCTCTACCTGGTAGAGGAAGAGGCAAGTCCAGAGGCATTTCTAGAGGTGAAAGACCTCCTTGTTTGGTGGTAGGAGCTATGTTCTAGCTTAGAAGAGTACCCTCGCTGTCCACATAGACTTAGAGTCTAGTTTGTAGGATGAATCTCCTGTGATTAGCATGTTGACCAACCCCTCTCGGAGTCCCTTTGGAGGTGACATTTAAGCCAAATAGTGGTGAAGACCAGGCCTCCAAATAAAGAAGAAATGTATCCAAATAATCATTATGTATATCAGTTAGACAGCAGTTGGGAACTTTAGCTCTAACCTCACTTTCTTCTTAGAAAGTTGAAGGTTTGGTATTTAAGGAGGCCCCCAAGTCATCCTTAAATGTCAGGCTGAATAGGTTTCTATTGGGAGCTTCATCTTCAAGTCAAGAAGCCGATATAAAACTTGAGGATGATTTATATAAAGATTTAATACAACTACCTTTTGATTGGTATTCACCTTATGTTGTTAACTTAGCAAAGAAGGGTTTAATCTCACATAGTTCATGTAAACACAAGTCGGACTACTTTGAAAAACTATGGGATAACTAAAGTAGACACTCTTAATCAAGATCTGGATTAGAATTTGACACAGAGGGTCCTATCGATGATAACAACCATTGCATAGTAATCACCACTCATTTGGGGTATGATATGTTCTTCTCAAATCATGCTAACTCTTATGAGGAGGCATGCTTAAAAACTTCAGATGACCCAAATGAGTCTGAAGTCAAAGATGCACCACCAGAGTTTGAAGAAGAAATCAAATCAACCATTGATGAACTCAAAGAAATCAACTTGGGAATGAAAGAAGATCCATGCCTGACGTACATCAGTTCCTTATTGAATGAAGAAGAAACCAATGACTTAGTTAGGCTATTAGCTGAGTTCAAGTACTACTTCACATGGAGTTATAAAGAAATGGCCAGTTTATATCCTGACATAGCAGTTCACAAACTAGTAATAGAAGCTAATGCTAACCCTATCAAGCAAGCTCCTTGATGCATGCAATTAGAAATTAAATAACAGGTTACTTTTGAAATCAAGAAACTGATCGATGCTAGCTTTATTAAGGAAGAAAAATATCCCACTTGGTTAGCCAATGTCATCCAAGTTAAGAAAAAGAATGGCCAAATTTGCATATGCATCGATTTTAGGGATCTGAACAAGGGATGTCCTAAAGACAAATTTCTACTTCCTATACCAGAATTGATGGTGGAAATTACCTCATCTTATACATTATTCTCCTTTATGGATGGGTCATCTGGCTACAACCAAATCAAGATGGCCCTCGAGGATAAAAGAAACACTACTTTTCAAACCCTGATTGGAATCTATTGTTATAAGGTCATGCATGTGGTGAAAAATTTTCATTCTTCTCTTCTAAGATGTATACTTCCATCTTCAAATGTATGTGGATAAAATGAAGATAGAGATATACTTATGCATTTGGACACCATGTAGACGTAGATGTTCTTATATGGGTGATCAGTATGATTGAGGGGAGGTGTACTATCTCAAAAGATGGAAGTCACCACCCTACAATAGACTTAATCACCTGAATAAGGACTCCTAAGGACAATGGGTCTGTATATGTACCAGAGATTCTTCCCTTATTTTATATGAAAAATAAAATAAGGTTTATTTTAAACGGGTTTGCTAAGTTCCATATAGGGGCAAGCCCCCATAGTTAATTACATCCTAAGGAATGGGATTCTTTAAGAATACTCTCGATTAAGATAAATGATTGTTGTCTTCAAAGATTTCAATCGGTAGGACTATCAATTGATTGGTTTATTTTTAAAAGGTCAAGTGGGATCGATCAAGAGGAGAGAATTCTTATCAAAGCCAAAAAAAGTAGAGGATGCTTAGGATACTAGGAAGCCTAGTAAGCATCCCAAACTACCCTATGGTTGGGCTTTATATTTTTGAAATTGAATTGGTTTGTCTTAGTTGAATTTTTATTAGAAATCTAGGGCTTATGATTCCATGACCTAAGATCATGAAAATGCCTAAGAGGTGAGGATTTATGCTTATGGCCCATAGAAGGGAGAAGCAACCTCAGAACCTAAATTTAGGAAGCTTTGGCAGGGCCAAAAGCCTAACCAAATCTAAGGCAAAAATGGGTATTTGGTTTATATCCACAAGAGGGGATAAACCACAAACTATTGGACTTACAATTGCCTGGGGTGGTTGCCAACTAACTCCTTCTACAATTTTAAATTCATGTAGGCAAGTCATATGTTTTATACAAGATAGCAAGGTTGTTATATTTAGAAAGAGACTAAGTTCTTAAACTCACTCCCTAAGAGACTAGATCATGTAAGGGTATGAAAAATGACCTAGATCTAATGCAAAACATATTGCATTTTACTTTTATTTTTGGACAATCATTTGACTCAGGCTTATAGGATTCATATGCCCAATGCATGAGAAATAAGATTATGGGCCAAAATGAGCGAGAAAGGGAGGTGTGTTTTCACCATGGCTCTCACAGGTCAAGCCAAGTTCTCTGGCAAAGGTGGATGCCCTCCAATCAAGAGTAAAACAATATGCTTTTGTGTATGAGGTTAAAAGAAATAATCCAAATAAGGGGGGGTTACTAATTTTTTATCTTGATTTTAGCCTAAGCTTTAGGTGAGGTTATGAGTTGTTTATTTTAATTTTGAGTTGTTTAATTTGGTAGAAGATTTATTTTTTCCTAAGAGCTTAATCATCATCCAGACCATACATCAAGCAAGGAAGAAACTAGAAAAAACATGCCATTTTAATGCACAAGTTTGACAAAATATGAAACATTTTATAAAGCTAACACAAAAGAATAAAAGGCCATTTATGGTCGAGCACCACCACACAAACCCGAAAATAAATTGGGTAGGAAGCTCTACCTTATACAACCTGGATTACAAATGAATTAATTTATAATTAAGTAAGAAAATTCATGTTATGAGGGACTTTATTTCTTCTTCTCTTCTTTCTTCTTTTCTTCTTTTAGTTATTTCTTTTGATGGTTGGAATGTGGATACTCCAAAGGCTTCACATGATACATAAGATGTAATTTTATGACCAATGTTATCTTGATCCCCCATAACATTCATTCCAGAATCCTAATTGCAAAATTACATGAAAAGGGAAAATAAAATCTAACTAACACATACAAAATAGAGATTAGCTAAATAAATCATATAAATTCCAAGCATGCATATTGGACTTAGCACCCCACACATGGGTAACCAAGTCCACATGGCCTATTGGATTATGCTTAGAGGTATAAGCACCTACATATCAAAAGCATTTATATTTTTATTTATTACAATGCCCCTTAAGCACAATCTCTTGTAGAAGATAATGATTAGACTAAATCATCCTACCATTCATTCTACGCACATTCACCCTAACATCCAAACTAAAAATAACATCACAAAATAAAAGCAAACATCAAACCATGCACTACCCTAACCTAAAGCTAGAAATGGTGGCTTAGCCTAATGTGTGAGCTATGTAAGGTTTGTGTGGCATGCTTAGCTATGACGTTAAGATTTAGATTTTCTAAGTGTAAAGATGTTCAACTTAGATGGGTGGTTTCATTGAAGTTATTTTGTTGATTTGGGTCAATTTCATTTGATGATTTTGTTTGATTTAAATGAACCTACTTAATTACTAAAGGTTGTAAAGAGAGGGAAAAGAGAAGAGAACTTCTCTTCCCTTCCCTACCCTAAGTAACTTCTAAATATTCATGTTTAATTTTGTTTAGTGAATGTTTTATTATGTATTTTAATTAATCTTAAGTTTAGATTTTCCCTAAACAAACCTATTCAAGATGAAAGGCATTTTAAGATTAAGTAAAGTGAATTAATATCACAAAACACACAGCACTTCATTTCTTTTCAAACATGTATAACATGCATATGAATGAATCATAAGCAAATATATACATACAAATGGAAATGTTCAACACACTATATGATGAATGCTAAGAAAAATTGCTTAAGAAAATTGGAATGCTTTATGATGCATGATTTCAATTAAGTAGAAGAGAGGGATTTCTTTTATCCATTATTCACATGCACATGTGTAGGTCGAAAGGCATAAGTGAGTACGACGTGATTGTTAGCACTAGGGGTGTAAGGTACAAGACCTACTTAGGGCTACTTAATGCCTTGCAATCCTAGGATTGTTCAGACTAATATACCACTTTCCTTAAATACAAACACATGTACAAAAGAAATGAATGAAAAAGAAAGATGCAAAGAGTTTATATTTATTTGTTTGTTTTGTTTTTGAAATTTATATGTACAAGTGTGGATGTCCTTCTTAAGTAATAGCATAGGAATGGATAGGAATGGGATTAGGCAAGTGTTATTTTCTTTTCAAATGAACTATTCACTTTGCCAAATCCTATTCAAAACTATGCTAAAAGAAAAGAGAAGGAAAGCCACATTGTGCACATCTTCATATTTATATCCACATGCAAGCTTATAAATAATTGTAAGTAGCACACTTTCAGTTTTAGGTGTTTGATTTATAGATTTTGAAAATAGTTTTTGATTTAGTAGTGATAATAGCCATTCATATTTTTACTTTAGCCAAAACATGCAATTTGACATAAAGAAAATATTTTATTTTAATTTTAGTTTTTAAAAGATATGAATGCATGAATTTCATATGACATACACATTTAGCATGCTAGGAAAGAAATAAAGTGATGAAAGCAATGTAAATTCATTCATCTTAATTAATTCCTAAAGACAATCCTTTGAAATAAAGTAAATCAAAGTTTGTTTAATGTGAATTTTGTTTTGAATTTGCTTAATGTTTGATTTGGAAAAATGTGAAAGAATGTTTGCTGGTCCTAACCCATTTCCCCATGTGTATAACATTTTAGTTTAATCTTTAGATGATTAGATGATTTTTATATTTTGATTAGGTTAGGGTATGAATTAAGTGTGTTAATTACCCCTTGCCTATACCACCTTAGCATATTTAACCAAATAATTATGAGTGAATGATATGACATTAAAGTACATAAGGAATTTAAATCAGCAATGCACCTAAGAAGAAAAGGGCCTAATGCATTTGGCTCATGATTAATGATTAATTAAGCTAAGGGGTTTAAGTTAAGTACTTTCATAACCCCTCTCACACATGTGAGTTGGATTTTGATTTTTTAATGTACATAGGTTATTGAACACCTAAGCATCTACCCAAGGAGGATTAATTAAGTTCTAAAAAGTTTTAGAATCAAATTAATAGGTAATGGTAATTAATCCTTAATTAAGTTTGGATTAAGGAAGGGGGGGTTAAGGAATAGCTTAAAAAATATCCCAAAATTATTCCCTAAACCTCCTATTCACTTAAACAAAACTTAATTAACTCAATCAATAGATTCAACCACTAATTACATACTTAATTAAACTTAATTACATTAAGAGGGTAATTAGAAATTAATCTAGCAATTCCTCTAATTAAACCATCAATAAATCCCAAGAAAATTAGGGAAGGTAGAAGTCATCCCACTAATCATACACAAGAAGTTTGGAATTAATAAGTTGGGTAATTAGAGAGTAATTAGTAAAATCAAATTCTAATAAAACACAAATCCAAAAAATTATATTGTTCAAAATCTATTAGAATTAATTTTATAATATTTTAGAGCCAAATACCTTTCATATGCAATTTATCACATTTTTTTTATTTTTCTACACTTAGGTATGATTTTTTGAATTTTCCTTGCTTAATTAAGTAATTTAAAGCCCTAATTATATAGTTAATCCCATCAGCGCCACGTGGAGGCTGATGCAATGCGTGCTTTCCATGTGGTGTGATGAGATTTGCTATTTAAGTTGTCACATCAGCCGCATGCTACACGCTTTCTTTCATCCATTCAAGGGATCGATGGTGAAATCTATGGCTCTAAAGGAATAAACATAGGATCTACATGGATTTAATCATGGTCGTCCATCCCAAAATGCGCAGATGGACGAGCCATGATTCTTCTCTAATCTTCCCTGTGGGAGATGACCATCATCCATCTTCCAAGGGAAGATTTGAGCTTGATTGAGCTTGGATTAGATCTAAACTCAACCCACACCATCTAAGGGTAAAGGGGAATACATCCAACGATTAGTTTCTCATGGGATGAGACTTTCTTTCATAAAGCTCCACACGATGGCTAGATTGAGCTCGATTTAATGGCATACCTTATCAGAGGCTATCGACACTCGATTCCCTTGGAGAAGCTTCATCTAGTGAAGATGAAGCTTTGTTAAAGTTTGGAGGTGTTGAGATTGGGTAGATCCTTCTAGAGGCCAACTCAACCTTCACTTGAGCTCGATCTTGGTTGGAGTAGCACCTCCCTTACCTTTGGAGCTTGGGAAAAATCTTAGGTGAATTCGATTGAGCTCTCTGATGAAGCTTGCAAAGGGAATTGGATTGGTATTGAGTGTGGAGTGGGATTGAATTTCAATGGAGCTCCCTTATTTTCAGCCTAGGAAAATCGAGAAGATGGAATTTCAATTTCACTCTAGGAAGCTTGGGATCACTTGGTAATGGCTCCTCTAGCTTCATGCTTCAATCGAATAGGACATAATGAGATTCAAGTGAAATTAGGAGGAGTATATCTCCCGCTAGAGAAATTGGACAGTCGATCAAGAAGATGCTATTTTGATCCAATAGATTGCCTTGAGTGGATTTATTAGGCTGTTAAAGGTGTCCTTGCATTTGGTTTGGCCTAAGGAGTGGAGTAGTGGATCTCCATGTGACTAAATCAAGTGGAGGAATGAAACCATGTGTCCAATTTCATGCAAGTGGTTGTTTTGACCTTAGGCTAAGTTGGGCTGACCCAAACCCATTGGGTTAGGTGCACCACATTCATTAGTGTCCACTTGGTCCACTAGGAGGGTGCCAAGTGATTGTGAAGAGGATTTGACCAAGTACCATGTGAATTTGGCCAAAATTTACTCTATGGCCTAAGGGTAAAATGGTCATTTGTCTTGTGTTTCAATTTGACTATGTTTGGTATGAATGAAAAATGGGCTAGGCCAAGTTTTATTGAATTTGGAGTTGGTTTGATGTGATTTGGCTCATGTTGATCCATTTAGGTCAAAATGGGTCAACTTGGGTCAAATTGGGTCAAACCAAGGTTTGGGTCAAGTTCATATGACCATTTGAAATGTTTTGGTAGCTTTGGTTTGATTTGATTTCGTTTATATTTGAATTTGGTTTAATTGAATTCACTTAGGTCAAATGGGTTAAGTTGACCAATTTGACCCATTTGACCTATTTGGGTTAGGTCATGGGTTGGCTTGGGTTTAGTTGGTCATTTGAAATAGATTGGTATCTTTGTTTCCAATCAATTTGGTTTATGTTTGAGTTTGGCTTTGACCTTTAGGTCAAGTTGGGTTCATGGTCAAGCTAGTTGGCCAATAGAGGCTTTGGTCAAGTTCAATTATTTTAGAAAGAACTTGATCCATTGGTTTCAATCAATTAGATCAAGTTTTAACACATTTTGACTTTTAGGTCAAGTTGGGTCAACTTGGGTCAAGTGGCCAATTGTAGGTTAGGCTCAAATGTTGACTTGGTCAAGTTCAAACATTGATCATGAATGAGTTTTGATCAATGGTTTCAATCAATTTTGCCTATGGTGGATTTTGGCTAGTTTAGGTTTCATTTTGGCTAAGTGTTGAGTTGGTCAACAATTAGGTTTGACTTAGTTTGACCCAATTTGGGTGATTGATCATCTTATGGTGATTGTTGATCATGATGAGAGGCTTAGATGGGCTTATTTCAATCCGATTTGGTTAGGATTAGAATTTGGCTCATAAGGGCACTTTAGGTCACTTTGGGTCAAGTGAGCCTAAGTAGGTTAAATGGCTTGGTCAAAGCTTGATTTGAGTTTGATCGAACTCACATATGGACTTATGATTGAAATATAAATCCATTTGCAAGCAGTTTGAAGTCAAATGGGTTTTGATTCATTTGATAATTTCAAGTTCAAAAGGGTGAACATGAGTTTGACTTGGATTTGATTTTTGAATTTAGTTTTGGTTTGGTGATTGAGGTTTATGTTTATATTTGGATTCATGATTGAAGGATTGATTGAATCATGAAGAAAAATCAAGGTTTGGCTTGATTTGAAATTGATTTGGCTAAGTTCAAGATTTTGACTTGAAAGGCTTAGGTTGGATTTTGATTGAATTTGAGTTGATTTTTGGAGTTGATTTTAGTTATTTGAATTTATATTTCATATAGATATGTGAATATAAATAAGAATATAAATGGGTTATGAGAAAATTTCATGAATTTGAAGTGATTTGAACTTGATTTAGGTTAAGTCCAAGAGGAATCAAAGTGACTTGGAAAGATTTTGATTTGGATTTGAATTTTGGATTTAGTTTGATTGATTTGAATTTATTTTTCATTTATATATGTGAATATAAATGAGAATATAAATGGGATGTGAGAAAATTTCAAGAATTTGAAGTAATTTAGATTTGATTTGAGCTAAGTCTATGAGAGAGCATCAAAGGACTTAGAAAATATTTTGAACTTGGAATTTTAGTCATGAGCTCCAATCATTTGGAATTGATCATGGATTTCAATCATGTGGTGTTGATTTAGATTTGGAGGAAATTAATTAAGCTAAAATTTATTTAAGTTTGACTTGAAGGAAGGAAGTGAGAAATTTGGTTCCATAGGCAGGGTAAATTTTCCTAACACCCCAAGGCATGACCTATTCCTATAGCTAACTCTTCTAAGTCTCTGTGGTTGAGTGTCCACCTAATACGATGTGTCTTAAGACTAAGGATCTCCTAAAGTCTAAGAGAAGTCCTATGTCTAAGATGGAGAGGTTGAGAGCTCATCTAAAAATGAGGTCAACAAAGGGCGCCCAATAGGTGTGATGTGACTGATAAGGAACACCACATGTATTGGTGTTGACTGAAATGATCAACAACACTGGATGATCACAAGCACTAACAAAAATAGTTTACTCCTAACCCAAGGTGTAGAAAGAATCCAAAGCTTAGTGCAATGTGACTCTACTCATGTCAAGGACATAAGAGAGGAAAGGGGGAGTCCATTAGGGATAGAGTATATGAACCTTTCACTAAGGAAGCAGGTTCAAGTCATCCTTAAGGGATGAGAGGTTTGATTTGATTTGAGTTTTGTTAGGAGAGAAATTGATTAGATTTATTTTGTTAGTTTAGTTTGTTTAGTTCACTAGGGAAGAGGGTTGAATTTGTTTAGTTTTGGTTCCACTGAGGGAGGTTAGTTTGTTTATTTTAGATTCTTAAATTTTTGATTTTACATTGATTCCATTGGTTTGCAATGGGTTGTACTGAGTAGGGGCCATGGTGGCCTTGATCTAACTCAAGTTTATCAATCCAAAGGTAGTCCAAAGTAGGGCTATCCGACCAAAGGGATGCCTTTCGATGTGCAAAGATCAATTTCAGGGTAGAAAGTACGGGGAGTCACATCTTCCACTACAAAAGAACATTGGGGTGACACATTAACAAGATAACATGTCCACCTGACCTAGGGCTGACTATTAAGTGAATGTCACTGGGGAAGTTAAATCAACTCAAGAATAGTCAAAGGTAGATTTTAGTTTCATTTTATTATTTTAGATGGATCCCAATGATTTACGATGGGTTGTACTGAGTAGGGGATTTGGTAGCCTTGATCCAGTTCAGATTTATGAGTCTAAAGGGAGTAGTCTACAAGCCACATAGTAGGACTATTTGACCAAGGGAGTTGCCTTTTGGTTTGTAATGATCGATTTAAGGGAAGAAAGCTTGGGGACTCACATCTTTACTACAAAAAGACTATTGGGGTGATCGATTGCTTTGGGCAACTAATTAATCAATTATTGAGTGAATGCCACTGGGGGACTTAAATCGGCTCAAGGATAGTCAAAGATAGCTTTCATTTTTTAGTTTATTGTTATGTATTCCATTGGTTTGCAATGGATCATACTGAGAAGGAGATTATATTAGCCTAGACCTATCTCAAATTTACTGAAACAAAGGGAATAGCTTCCCGATCAATGAGAGAACTATCCGACCAAAGGTGTGCCTTTTAGTTTGTAATGATCAGTTTGAGGGAAGAAAGCTCGGGGATTCACATCTTCCACTACAAGACCATTGGGTGATCCTTTTGAGCAACAAATCAAACTTAGTTACCACGCATGATCATTCTAAAAGAATGCATCATGGTCTTACATCTTCTAAAGTAGAATGGCTGTCGAGGTAACCTGCTTGTGGCAAGATAGATGGAAACTGACCTAAAGGTGACTACTGAGTGAGCACCGACCTGAGATTTATCTAAACTCACGTAGTCAGAAAATTCCTATAGGGAGTTCTGCTGACACTACCCTAAAGATAGGATGCCCGCTTGGGAAAAGGGGCCCTTTAGAGGTTTGAATTCTTAATCCACAATCGAATACTTTGTTTGTTTGTTTAGTTTGTTTTAACATGGACCTTGTTGGTTTGTAAGGGATCAAACTGAGAAGGAGCTTATATTAGCCTAGACCTGTCTCAGATTTACTAAACCAAGGGAGAATTTGCGCATCTGTTGAATAAATTCTCCAACCATAGGGGTGGCTACTAGGAAAGGGGGACTGTCTAATCCAAAAGTAACCTGGGTAGTGTCTAAATGGGGTCGCAAAGGACATAATCCAAATAGAATACCATCAAGGGAAGAGGCCACTAAAGGCTTGATCGAATACCCTAGAGAATAATGGCTAGTCATATGTAAAATAGGTATTCGGTGTCCAACTCAAGGAGAAAGCACAGAGACTCATATCTGCTAAGAGTGGTGTACTCACCGGGTGAGTTGCTATGAACATAGTGAACATCAAGCAACCTAAGGTGCCGGATTTAAATAATCTAGGAAAGCTCGAGGACTCACATCCCCTGGCAAGTGAATGAGGATAGCTTATCTTTAAGGTTGGAGTGTGTTATCCACTTGGGGACTTATTGCTGAGTAGGAGATCATGATGATTAGTTCAAGAAGAAAGCTCGGGGACTCACATCTTCTTAAACAAAATCAACATGAGATAGCTTACTAGCTAGGTAGTTAAGCTTACCAAACTAATAATAAGCTCATTGGTTAGCAATGATCAAGTTAGGAAGAAAGCACGGTGACTCACATCTTCCAAACAATTGATCACTGGGGTGACATACTAGTGAAGTGGCATATCAACACAACCTAGAGCATCTAATAAGTGAGTGTCATAAGGGGCTTGCTCCCACATCAAAGTAGCTGAGATAAAAGATGTGTGTTTGTGCATGTGTTAAAGGGAATAGGATGCCTTTCGGGTTCTACACCTACACTAAACATGTTGGAGAGTTTGATGAAATAATGCCACGGATGGCAATGGGAATCACTAAGAAAGGATGTCGCTTGGGTTTTCTTATACTTAACTTAGTTGCACTAGTCAAAATAGGATGCCTCTGGGGGACTCTCACACCTATTCTAATAGTGCTTTGGGAATGTGTTTGTGTTGTGAAGAAGGATAGGATGCCTCTTAGGCTCTCTTACTTCTAACCTAAACACGTTGTGGTGGATTCACAAGACAAGCAAACAACAATTCGAACGAAGAGAAGATTTTGATGAATCAGAATATAATTTTTGTTAATTGATGGAATTTTTTTTCAAACATGATTTTTTAAGGATAGTATTTCTTCAAATAGAGCCCATTAATTGAAAGCATCGGGTGTTCCTCCTTATAATCAATAAGCTGATATGATCCTCTTTGGTAGGCCTTCTCTATGGCATAGGGGCCTTCCCAAGTGGGTTCAAACTTGCCTCCCATCTTTTGATGGACAATAATTGGTCTCCTTAGAACTAACACAAGTTCTCCTACTTAGAAAGACCTAGAGTGGACCAGTATGTTATAAGCTTGAATCATTTTAGCCTTGTACAACTCGAGGTTCTGGCACGGCCGTAGGCGTCTCTTCTCCAAACCTTCAAGCTCTTCTAATCGCAACTTGACATTCTGTTCCGTAGTGATTTGGCTACCTATTACTATCCTTAATGATAGAAGTTGAACTTCTAATGGTAGAACGACTTCAAACCCATAAACTAAGGAAAATGGAGTAGACCGGGTAGGAGTCCTATATGTGGTGTGGTGGGCCTACAACGCTTCAACCAACTGCTCAATCCACTACCACTTGTTATCATTTAATGTCTTCTTCAGTATCTGGATGAGAGTTTTATTGAATGCTTCTACTAAGCCATCCATTTGCTCTGGGGTAGAAGATGATGGAGTACCTCCAATCTATACCATGTCTTCTCACAAAGCTGTTGATCTTGGTGCTTTTGAATGTAGTACCATTATCAGATTTAATTCATCGAGACACCCTGAACCTATATATGATATGGTTCCTAAAAAACTGAAGCACATGCTGAGTTGTGACTTCTCTGAGTGGGATTACCTTCGTCCACTTGGAAAAGTAGTCGGTAGTAGCTAAGATGAATCGATGCCCCTTAAAGAAGGAGGATTGATCGGACCTATAATGTCAGTACCCCAACACTCGAATGGCCATGAGGCTAATGTATGATATAGAATGTTGGGTGGTTGATGGAGGACCACATATATACTTGACACTGATGGCATCTCCTAGCCATGTTCATGTAGTCTGTAATCATCGAAGGCCAGTAATATCCTAGTCTCTTGATTTTTGCTTTCATCTTCAGACCGGATTGATGTGCTCTGCATAGACCTGAATGTACCTCAGTTACAATACTATGGGCTTCATGTTTATCCAAACAACGTAACCACATTTGGTCAAAGGAACATCGGTACAAGGTTCCATTCACAAGAGTGTAGGAGAGCTCTCTGTTTCACCTGATGGACTTGTGACTTTTCTTGAGGTAGTTTACCTTTAGTTAAGTGATCTATGAATGGTTGCCTCTAATCCAACTCCTCATCCTTGTTGGCAACATCAACCTCACATTCAAGAGAAAGTCTCTTGACGAGTTCACAACATCAATAAAACATGACTTGTATATTTTGGATCCTTATTGAAATGGACTCATCTTCTGGACATGCCAATTCTTTGGAAAGTTTGGCCAAAGCATCTGCTACTGCATTCTCTTTATGGGGAACCTTGTAGATGGTGACTTAAGAATCTAGGCCAACAACTTCATGGTGTACTCATGGTAATGATGAAGCTTGGGCTTGAGAACCTTGTAGGATCTAACAATCTGGTTGATGACCAGCTGAGAATCCCCATAGATGTTGATGCCCTTGACACAAACGGTGATGGCTAACTCTAGACTGGCAATCAAAGCTTCATACTCAGCTTCATTGTTGGTGTGGGGATTAGAAAGATAGTATGAAAATCTCATCACTTCGTAGTCTGGAGTTAGCAGAACTATTCTTACCCCTGCCTTTCCTGGAAGAGTAGATTGTGGTGCTTCCGCTTTATAAAAGAAGCTACACCATCAAAATACATATCTCATCGACGGGTGTCAACCTCCCCTAAGTTTATGATTTGTTCATCAGGGAGGTCATCACTAAGTGGAGAATCAGCAGGAAGTGGGTGTGCTACTAAGAAATCTACTAGTGCTTGTCCTTTTACTACACAAGGGGTATGAATGTGATATCAAACTATGAGAGGATCATGGACTAAAAATGTGAATATTGGCATGGTCATGAGATACTGTAGGATTGGTTCGAAATCAAGTTCACCTTATGAGAAAGCATATAGTGTCGTAGCTTTGAGATGCGAAGATCAAAGCTAGTAATATTTCAATAGAGTAGTTTTCAGAGAATCGAAACAGAGGTAGTAGAGCACTCTCCTTCCTTCATCATTGGCTTGGGCCAACAAAGCATCGAGAGTCATCCAATGCGGTAGAGATGAGTGACCAGATAGGGGATGCTAGAATCGCTTCACCAAATACGCTTGATATCTTCAAGACCGACACTTGTCATCCCACTTGAACTTGGCATCATTTTTGACAAGTGTTGAGAATTTCTTGCATTCCCCGATAGGTTGGAGATAAAGCATCTTAGATATGCCAACCATCCTTGGAATGATCTGAGTTAAGTTAAACTCTTAAGAGGTGGCATTTCTAAGATAGCTTTGATCTTTTCTAGATTTATTTTTATTCCCTTGTCAACAAAACCAAGAATTTCAAGCTACCCAATGCACACTTCGTGGAGTTCATTTTGAGGTTATATTATCTTAACCGCTCAAAACTACTCTCAAGTCAAAGGGATAGTCTTCCATTTCTCTGCTCTTAACTTCTAGATCATCAACATAGGACTCAACCTGATGATCATTGAGTTCATTGAAGATCTGAGTCATGGCCCGTTGGTATGTAGCACTAGCATTTTTAAGGCCAAAAGGCATGACCCTATAACAATAGATTCTGTTTGGGGTTCGTAAAGCAGTATTTCTTTCATCCTCGTGGGACATATTGATTTAGTTGTAATCAGATGACCCATCCATGAAAGAGAACACAGTGTGAGATGAGGCGATGTCCACCATTAACTCTAGTATAAGAAGAGGAAACTCATCCTTAGGACATGCCTTATTTAAGTCCCTAAATCGATATAAATGAATTTGGCATTCTTCTTCTTAACTAGATAATTAGCTAACAAGTAGGGTATTTTTCTTCTTGATGAAACCAACATCGATCAATTTCTTGACTAAAATGACCTATCAATTTTTTCGCATGCATCTAGGAGCTTGCTTGATTGGGTTAGTGCTAGGATCTATTGCTAGTTTATGGACTTGTATGTCAGGAGATAATCCAGGTATCTCTTTATAACTCCATGCAAAGCAGTCCTTAAACTCAGTCAATAGCCTATCTAAGTCATTAGTTTCTTCTTCATTCAGCAATAAACTAAAGTATGCCAGGCATGGATTCTTCTATACCGAGGTTAATTTCTTTAAGCTTGTCAATTATTGAATGGATCTCCTCTTCAAATTCTGGACGTGCATCCTTGATTTGAAGATCATCTGGATCATTTGAAGTTTCTAAGCATACTTCCTCATAAGAGTTAGTATGGTTGGAGAAGAACCTATCGACTTGATAACATAACTAAGCAAGAATCCCATCATCGCGACCCATTGTACTAAATCCTTGTCCTGATCTTGATTGCGCTTCCCTGCATGTATTATTCCATAGCTTTTCAAAATACTCTGACCTGTGCTTGGACCATGTATGAGGAACCAAACCTTTTTGTTTAAGATTATGAGCACAAGGTGAGTAAAAGTTAAATGGTAATTCCATTAATTTTTTAAGTGAATCTTCCTCAAGTTCTACATCATCTTCAGGACTTGAGGAGGATGATCCCAAAAGAATCTCTTCAATTTCATATCTTTGGAAGACTGAGGGGCTTCCTTAACTACTAAATCTTCAGCTTTTAGAGATGAAAGTGAGGCTAGAGCTAAGGTTCCCAACTGCTGTCAGATAGTTTTACATAAATTTGATTCAAATACTTTCTTTTGGAGAGGTCTGTCGTCGCTTCAGCTCAAGTGTCACCTCCAAGGAAACCGAGAGGGTTGGTATGCTAATCACGACTCATCCTCAGATGGATTCCAAGTCTATGTGAATAGTAGGTACCTATGAACTGGAACATAACCCTATTGGTCGATGGCCAACCGTGGGTCTTCCACCTAGAGCTTCTACCTCTACCTCTACCTGGTGGAGGTTAAGTCATCCTACCTGCATGTCCATATGATGGAATGAGCTGTGGGTGGAATGTGATACGCGACTCTATTTCTTATTCAATTTCCCTTTCTTTTTCACTTGGATTTTCATTTTTCTTTTCTTTTTCTTTTGCTATTTCTTTTTCTTTCTTTATTTCATTTTATTTTGAATTTGAATT
Source organism: Cymbidium sinense (assembly GCA_021442155.1). Classification (NCBI taxonomy): domain Eukaryota; kingdom Viridiplantae; phylum Streptophyta; class Magnoliopsida; order Asparagales; family Orchidaceae; genus Cymbidium; species Cymbidium sinense. The sequence goes on along the minus strand of CM038224.1, from coordinate 68,972,673 downwards.
TTGTCCAAGTTCATGAGAAAGGATATTTTGAGGAAGATAGTAGGTTGCATCCTCATATATCACAACCTCTTTAATTGAAAATGGCTTTTCATCTCCTTTGACATAGTACTCAATTCCATCCTTTTTGAACTTGAGTCACTGATGGAGGGAGGATGGAATCATCTTATTTGATGTATCCAAGGCCTATCGAGCAAAGTTGTAAACAAAGTATTTGAATCAATTATGTAAAACTTAGCTTCAATTTCCATTCACCTATCTCCAAAGGTAATACTATGGAACCTAAAGCCCTCTCACCTTGCTCATTAAATCCTCTCAACATCATCCGATCTCCTTAGAGTGTGGAGATGTTGATTCTCAAGTAGGCAAGAGTCTTTAGACTCATAATGTTCACTGATGCACCTAGATTGATGAGAACTCTGGCTAGTCTAAATCAGCCCATGTCCACTGTGATGTAGAGGGGATGGTTGTGCTCCATGTCCCCTAGAAGAAGGTCTTCATATGTGGAAGTGATCCCTTAGGCTTCTTTTGCATAATGTGCTTCCTCTCCAACATCGGTCAGCTGACCTAAGCATATTTCAGGATCAAGAAGAGCCTTGATTAGTGACTCCCACATCTCTTTGGATAAGACAAGAGCATCATATATGCTTAGCTTAGATGGAAACTTTAAAATTATAGTCCACCTTAGGCTGGTCCTCCATAAGCATATCCAAGGGTGGAGCATCATGTGGAGGGTCTTCTCATCATCTCCAATGATTTGTTTCCTTATCTTGAGGTGCGCCTAGAGGTAGAACCTACTATGGAGGTTGACTTCGGTGATCTCTTGTGGCAAGCTAGTGGAAGATTCTACATGCGCGTTAGGCTCACCTACAGCTTTTCCTATGGGACCCTCAGAATCAAATGATTCCAAGTCTATCTCAAGAGGCAAACATGTAGTATTCAGAGTAAGAAAATCCAACTCTGAATAAGAAAGAGTAAGATCAAAATTGTTATTATTGTCATTTGGACTTGAAGAGTTATTAGGAATAGAAGAACCCATCGAGTGACAGATATAATTCAAGCTAGCTTTATTCTTTAATTTCTTGATTTGATAGGTACAAAGTAGAAATCAAGTAAAGTAAGAGGGGTGAGGGATTTGATTCATCCACCGACATACAAGATGTCTACTAAGAAGAAGAGCTAGCTAAAGTTGGGTAGATGTGGTAGGTACAATGTGGACCGGAGACCGACTCGGTGGTTACAAGGCTATCCTGTTGGTACATGTCGCTACTGAGCTCCCCTTCCTTGAGTTGGCACGGCAACTTGCAAACCTTCCTTGATGTTGGAGGTTTGAGTTGACTCACCCGCAAAGGAAAGTTTCTTGATTTTGAGATATCTTTTAGAGGTTTTGGATAAGGAGATATCCCAACCTTCTTTGTTTTGGAAGGATCAAGTATCTCCAAGGATTATCCTAATGGAACTGGATGGTTATTCCATAAGGTATTCCTTCTGGGATGACTATAGCACGGTTTTGAAGCTATGTTCAAGTCAGTCCTTAAATGTGAAGCAATCTTTCAAAACATGAACAAGCATATGGTGGTAGGGGTAAAAGTTAGGATCATGGCTTTTGCCCACTTCCTCTAGTCTCCTAAGTTTGGGTAGCTAAAAATTAGGCTTCTTTAAGAGGGTTTTAAAGAACATTTTGATTACCTCCCTGTTAAATGAATAAGGCTTGTTAAGTTTATCCAAAAGAGTGGAGACCATAGCTACGGCGGTATGTGTGTATCACTCATGTTGATGATGTGGTGAGGAGGCGTGCAGGCCATGGAGGCTACCGTGGCGAGGGTTGCCTCTGGTGGTAGAGGAGGTGGAAGTGAGGTTATGGTCTCTCATTGATCTTTAGTCAGTTGTTTCTATCCCCCTGCCACCATCCCACTTCTTCTCATATCTTTTGAGGCTTTGACTTTAACCGGTCTTGAAAAAGGCAACTGCTTTTGGCCTCCTTATAGACTAGCTGCCTTGTTGATTAACTTCTCAAAAATTTTGATAGTGAAGCCCTTAAGCATGAAGGCAACCAAGACATGAATATTCTTTAGAAGAATTTCAATGGCATGTTATTCAGACAGTATGCTCATATTTCATACTTATGCCCATCTAAGAATGTACAATCAGAGACTCACTGGTGTTTTGTTGTGCTACAACGAGATCACCCATTGTTACCCTTTGCTGAGCTCTAGCAAACCTCTAAGAGTTGCTCTAACTCAACAAATGTCTTCACTGAACTATTTAGAAGTTTAGCGTACCAAACAAAAGCAATGCATGCTAAGATATTGATAAAGAGATAGAAGAGTAAAGCATCACCAGATTGTAACAACTAACTCCAAATAATGCTACCTGCTCACCGCCATCAAAACTCTTGAAAGAAGGTGGGAAACCCCAGATATTGATTATCAAATTCCTCCCAGGGTCTACCCTTGAACCGATGATCCCTCGCTTGAGCCAACATTTCTTTCACTTCACTCAACATGGACTTGATATATTTTTCTTATGGAGGTACTATCCATTACCTATACATGTTGTGCTACTTGCTCTGGTAATGTCTTGGTCCAAGACATGCACCAACTCATTAGGTCTCATATAGTAGATGGACACGGTGTTTGACTCTATAATGCTAAGAAAGCTGCTAATAGATCTTTGAGTCTCTTTTCCATCCTATCTATTTTTTTATCCTTCTTTTTATTTCTAGGAGGTGTTGGGTGTAGGAGTCTTCTTTCTCGACTTCCATAGTCCTTAGTCTCTAAGGAGGGATTAGTATCTACCATGCAAACCCTTGCTGAGTCACCCAATAAATCATTTTCATTGGGATCAAAGCTGACCTTCTCCTCATTAGATAAGTCGTATCTTAGATTTCTTTCTTCTCCATGAAATAATGCACCATATATCATCTAGAGAGTGATCTATCAAAATTGGCATAAATGACTTAGATTGATGGGATCACTCATGTATCAGGAGGCACCCACCTCCCACCGGAGAATCAACCTGAGGGCTATACTTGGATGAAATGTGTTCTCACATCATCAGTCTCGCATGGGTGACACTCCTAGGAGGCTCTATCATCATATGTGCAATAAAGTTGTCACCCTTTTGCTTGGTGACTACTGCAACCATCTTTGTATCCAGTTGCAGTGGTGGTGGTGAAGGGATGACCACTATGCTTCGGGGTCATCATTCCTTCCTCACAGTGACTAGGGCGAAGGTCGAGAGAGCCGACCCTCACACAGTGGTGTAGATGGAATGGGATCTCTGGGATCACCAATGGGGTCCTCTTTTCCCTAGATGTGGCCTTCATGACCTTAGGCGGGATGGTAGATGCTGGAACCTAAATAGGCAATGATGGATGGGGGGTAGAGCAGTGTGGTGGAGACACCACCGACTCTCTCAGGATAGGAGCTACTCTCCTATGATGTGTAGTCCCCGTAAGTAAAATGCTATTTGTATGATCGATGGGGTAGCACGTTGATCAAGAAAATCAATGAGTGTAGAGGCCGCTGATTGCCGACCAAACCTCTGCCTCTCCCAGCCGGTGATATGAACTGAGGTGCAGGCTTCTCTAGCCCTCTCCTATCTAAGATGTTTCCCCACATTGTGGGGGATAATGGGCCTCAAGTCAAACTATCAGGCTCACCTACTGGCATAATTGAGCAGTGACATATGACCTCCTACTACTACCGGTGTCAAATTGCACCGTGGAGGTGAAGTGAGATCCTCAGCATCCTCTCGCACCCCAGAGAGAGGATGGAATGGGGTTCCCTGTAGCAGGGAACCAAAGTGGAAACTCCTCAATAATGACTTGGTAGCGCCCATCTCTCAGAGAGTGTGGTATCACTTTATCATGCAATTTTTATTCCTCCTTTGAGTCTTGTTGGGGTGAGCAGAGTAAAAACTAGACCTAACCTCAAAAATAGGGGAGACAACCCCTGGGATCAGCGGATCCTTCCCCTTGGAAGGTGCTAATGAGTGAGTGCCAGCCCCCTAACAGACAAGGAACCACAGCAAGCATCTTACTACTGAACCACACCTTCCCTCTTCAATGAGGGAACATTAGAATCTGACGGCATGTCAACCTGAATGACCACTCTACTGACTATCACTCGCCAGGTTGTGAGGGAATGCCCTCACAGTAATCCTCCCCATCAAACCTCATCCAATGAAAGAGGGTAGTCATAGCGGGAAGATCGGGAATCCATCCATCCCATGGGGAAAGGTAAACACATACTTGGGTGCTGCCATTTCTATCAACTAAAAATTTAACTAAGATTGAAACTAAAACTATCATAACGAGTTCCAATGTTGAAAATAAACTTGAATTAGATTCCTGTTGATTTTGAATTTAGAATTTAGAATTTGAACCCATACTCAACATCTTGAAAGTGTTAAGTCCGGCTCAAATGATTTAGAATAAATTTTGAAATTTGATTGGATAAAGGAATTTTGGATGTAGAATTCATTCTCAATGAATTTGATATGTTGAAAATGGGTTCAAATATTTTTGAAGAGATGCTTCCATGGGTTCATATTTGATTTTGATTTTGAGGACCCTTTATTTAACAAATTTGGGCTTGTTAAAAGTAAAGAGTCAATTTGATTTTGATTTGAGATTTTTGGAATCTAGTCACTTAACAAATTTTGGTATACTAACTTAGATGTTTGAAAACAATTTCTTCTTTTTCTTTGTTTGCTTTATTTTTTGAATAATTTGTGATTTGAAAGTTGGAATTCTCATTTAGCAAATTTGGGTATGCTAAATGAAGAAATCCAAATGTATTTTGTCTTTGAAAATTTTTGAAGATAGGATTCTTAGCAAATTTAGGTATGCTAAGGAAATCCAATGTGTTTATTTTATTTTTTTTGTTTTGAAAAATGGAGACTTCACCTTAGCAAATGTGGTATGCTAAAATGAAGTTCCAATGTGTTTTGGAATTTTATGAAATGGACATTTCACTTAGCAAATTTCAGTATGCTAAATGAAACTCCAAAAATGTGTTTAAAAATTTATTTTGGAAAGGGAGACTTCACTTTAGCAAATATGGTATGATAAAATGAAGTTCTAATGTGTTTTTTGGAATTTTGTGAGATGGTGATTTTACTTAACAACTTTGGGTATGCTAAATGAAATTCCAAAAAAAGTGTTTCAAATTTTTTTTTGCTTTGAAAATGGAGACTTCACTTAGACAAATGTGGCATGCTAAAATGAAGTTCCAAATGTATTTTGAAAACTTTGTGAAATGGGGTTTTCAATTAGAAAATTTGAGTATGCTAAATGAAATTCCAAAAGGTATTTCAAATTTTGGTGTTTTTGATTTTGCTTTGAAAATGGAGACTTCACTTTGGCAAATATGGTATGCTAAAGAATGAAGTTCCAAAAGTATTTCAAAAGTTTTGTTTAATGGAGATTTCACTTAGCATATTTGAATATGCTAAATGAAATTCCAAAAAGTGTTTTTCAAATTTTTGTATTTTGAAAATGGGAACTTCATTTTAGCAAATGTGGTATGCTAAGATGAGGTTCCAAATGTGTTCTGAAAATTTTGTGTTTTAAATTTTATTTAGAAAAGAGAGATTTCCATTTAACAAATTTGGGTATGTGAGATGGAAATCAACTTTTGAGAGGGGAAATCCCAACTTAACCATATATGGAATATGTTAAATGGGGTTTTCAAAATAGCGCAATTTTATTTGGAAATAAAATCTTCATTTAATAAATTTGGTAGATTGAATGATGATGTTCATATGTGTTTTTTGAAGATTTATTTTTGATTTTGGTTGGAAATGAAGCCTCCATTCAATAAATGTGGGTATATTGAATGAAGAGGTTTCATATGTGCTTTTTGAAAATTTATTTGGATTTTGATTGGAAATGAAACCTCCATTCAATAAATGTGTGTATATTGAATGAAGAGGTCTCATATGTGCTTTTGAAAAAGGGTAGGAATGCCAATTTAACACATGTAAAATATGTTGAATGGAATTTCATAGTTATGATTTTTCTTGAAGATACAACATTCATTCAACATACTTGGATGTGTTGAATGGAATGGTCTATCTTCAAATTTTGTGCTTTTTGAAAATTTATAATTATTGATGTTGAAAATGATTGTTGATTTTGTTTAAACATGAAAACCTCCATTCAATAAATTTTGATTATATTGGATGAAAGTGTTCATTTGTGCTTTTGAAAATATGATTGTTGGGTTTTATTTTTGAAAATCATATAACAATCTTGAGGATTGTTAGATGAGGGTGGTTTTAGAAATATTTTGTGTATTTGAAAAAGTTCTTTTTGGAAATTATTGTTATAAAGGATTTTATTTTTTCTTTATATTTTGGAATGAACCCTATCTTACCATGAAATGGTAAGGAGGAAGTCTTCAGTTATTTCTTTTGGATTAGATTTTTATTTTCAACCCATTGAAACCTAATGGAAATTTTAAGACCTCTATGGAATGAGATCCTAAAACCTAAAGATGTTGGCTAGCTTAACTTAAGGATGAAATAAGCTAAGTGCCAACATAAAAGAAAGATAGTCTTGGATTCGTATATGAATACAAACCCACTATCGATACTTGAAGAGAATGATCATTTACCAAAGATGGAGAGAGGAACCGTCCCCAGTGGAGTCGCCAGAAAAATCTATGGTGAAAATTTTCATTCTTCTATTCTAAGATGTATACTTCCATCTTCAAATCTATGTGGATAAAAATGAAGATAGAAATATACTTCTTATGCATTTGGACACCATGTAGATCCAAAATGTTCTTATTAGGGTGATTATGACATTGAGGGGAGGTGTACTATCTTGAAAGATGAAAGTCACCACCCTACAATGGACCTAATCACAAATAAGGACTCCTATGGACAATGGGTCTGCATAGTACCAGAAATTCTTACCCTACTTTATATGGAAAGATAAAGTAAGGTTTATTTTAAATTGGGTTCGTTAAGTTTCCTACAGGGGCAAGTCCCCATAGTTAATTACATCCTAAGGAATGGGATTCCTTAGGAATACTCTCGATTAAGGAAAATGATCATTTTCTTCAAAGATTTCAATTAGTGGGACTATCAATCAATTAGTTTATTTTTAGAAGGTCAAGTGGGATCGATTAAGAGGAGAGAATTCTTATTGAAGCCAGATGGAAATAAGTAGAGGATGCTTAGGATACTAGGAAGCCTAATAAGCATCTCAAACTACCCTATGGTTGGGCTTTATATTTTTGAAATTGAATTGGTTTGTTTGAGTTGAATTTTTGTTAGAAATCTAGGGCTTTTGATTTCATGACACAAGGTCATGAAAAATGCCTAAGAGGTGAGGATTTATGCTTATGGTCCATAGAAGGGAGAAGCAATCTCAGAATCTAAATCTAGGAACTTTGGCGAGGGCCAAAAGCACAACCTAAATCTAAGGTGAAAATGGATTTTGGTTTACATCCACAAGAGGAGATAAACCACCCAACTATTGGACTTACAACCTGGGGGTGGCAGCCAACTAACTCCTCCAACGATTTTAAATTCATGTAGGCAAGTCATATGCTTTATGAAAGATAACAATATTGATATATATTTAGAAAAAGACTAAGTCCTTAAACTCACTCCCTAAGAGACTAGATCACGAAAGAGTATGAAAAATGACCTAGATTTAATGCAAAACATATTACATTTTATTTTATTTTTAGACAATCATTTGACTCAGGCTTATAGGACTCTGTTGACCTCATTTTTAGGATGAGCTCTCAACCTTCATCTTAGACATAGGACTCCTCTTAAACTTCAAGAGATCCTTAGTCCTAAGACACATCTAGTGATTAGGTGGACACTCAACCTAGCCCTAGAGACTTAGAAGAGTTAGCCATAGGAATAGGTCATGCCTTAAGGGTGTTAGGAAAATTTGCCTACCCTATAGCTTGAACCACATTCCTCACTTCCTTCCTTCAAGTCAAACTCCAAATCAAATCAACATCAAACCTAAGTCAGTTCTAGCTTAATCAATTTTCTCCAAACCCAAATAAATTCCACATGATTGAAGCCCATGATTGAAATTCCAAATCTTGCCTAATTCCAAAATTAATCATCTCAAATTCAAATAATGAATCTAAAACCTAGGTTAATTTTTATATTCACAAATACAAATGAATATAAATTCAAATCAATCAAACTAAATCCAATTCAAGATCTTCTAGTCTTTCCCCTCTTAAGGACTTGCTAAATCATGTTCAAATCAATTCAAAATCATGAAATTTTCTTATAACCCATTTATATTCTCATTTATATTCACATATATAAATGAAATATAAATTCAAATCAATCAAATTAAATTCCAAATTCAAATTCAAATCACAAAACTTTCTTAAGTCACTTTGATTTTCTCTTTAAGGACTTAGCCTAGATCATGTTCAAATCACTTCAAATCTTTGAAATTTTCCCAAAACCCATTTATATTATCATTTATATTCACATATATAATTGAAATAAAAATTCAAACAAACAAAACCAACTCCAAAAATCAAACCCAAATTCAATCAAAATCTAACCTAAGCCTTTCAAGTCAAAATCTTGAACTTAGCCAAATCAATTTCAAATCAAGCCAAACTCTTGATTTTATTCATAATTGATCAATGGTTCATGAATCAAATATAAATAAACTTCAATCACTTAGCAAAACTCAATTAAAAAATCAAACCCAAATCAAACTCATGTTCATCCTTTGAACTTGAAAAATCAAACCCATTTGCCTTCAAATCACTTGCAAATGGATTTATATTTCAATCATAAGTCCATATGTGAGTTCAATCAAACTTAAATCAAGCTTTGACCATGCCATTTGACCCACATAAGTTTACTTGATCCAAAGTGACCTAAAGTACCTTTATGAAATTCAATCCAAATTGGATTGAGCTAAGCACCTAAGCCTCTCAATGATCAACAATCATCATGATCAATCACTTAATTGGGTCAACCAGTCAAACCTAAGGTTGACCAAGTCAACACTTAGCTAAAATAAAACTCAATATAGCCAAAATCCACCATAGGCCAAATTGATCAAAACCAATAATCAAAACTCATTCATGATCAATGTTTGAACTTGACCAAATCAACATTTGAGCCTAACTAGCCCAATTGGCCACTTGATCCAAGTTGACCCAACTTAACCTAAAAAGTCAAAATGTGTCAAAACTTGATCTAAGCTAAATTGATTGAAACCAATGCATCAAGTTCATCCCAAAATGATTGTTGAACTTGACCAAAACCTCAATTGGCCAACTAGATCTAACTTAGCCCAATTGACCGAACCCACTTGACTAAGGTCAATTGAGCCAAATTCAAATATGAACCAAAATTGATTGAAAATAAAAATATAAATCCATTCATATGACCAATGAAATAAGAACCCATGACCTTACCCAAATAGGTCAATTGGGTCAAATTGGCCAGTTGACCCATTTGACCTAAATGAACTAAATTGAACCAAATTCAAACCTAAACTAGATTGAATCAAATCAAAGCAACCAAAACATTTCAAATGGTCATAGGAACTTGACCCAACCCTTGGTTTGACCCAATTTGATCAAAAGTTGACCCATTTTGACCTAAATGGGTCAACATGAGCCAAATCATATCAAACCAACTCCAAATTCAATGAATCTTGGCCTAACCCATTTTTCAAACATACCAAACATGCCCAAACTGAAATCAAGGTCAAATGGACATTTTACCCTTAGGCCATAGGGTAACCAAAAATCAAAACCACTTAGAATTTGGTCAATTCCTTTTAATGGACACTTAGCATCCTCTTAAAGGACCAAATGGTCACTAATGAACCTAGTGCACATGACTGTGGTTTTAGGTTTAATCCAACCCAAATCAAAACCAAATCCTGAAATGGCCACATGAAATCCTCCCTCCACTCATTAAAGCACATGGCCACCTCATCCACTCCTGGCCAAAGAATTCAAGGATAGCTCACTATGACCCATTACATAAGCAATTGGATCACATGGTAGCACCTTCATGGGTTTGATCCTTTGGAGATACTCCCCAATTTCAATCTTCACACTCTCCTTTGATTGAGCTAAGAAGCGGAGGAACATTGCCAGTGATCCCAAGCTTCTTAAGATTTGAATTTCCCATTTTTAGATTTCTCTAAATCAAAAATAGGGGAGCTCAAGTGGAAATCAAACTTACTCACCCAATTCCTTCTTCAATCTTCATCAGAGGACCAAGTTGAGTTCACCTAAGCTCTTTTCCTAGCTCCAAAGGCAAGGGAGGATCTACTTTGATCAAGACCGAGCTCCATCAAGGTGGAGTTGGCATATAGGAAGATATACCTAATTTCAGAGCCTCCAAACTTCAACAAAGCTTTGTCTCCACTAGATAAAGCTTCTCAAATGAGCAGGTGATTACCTAAACTAGGTTAATTAAATAAGCAATTTCAATATGGTTTGGAGCTTTGTGAAGTGAATTTTAATCATAAAATTTTTAGCCATTAGATGTGATTTCTTGCTTAGATGGTGTGGGTAAATTTTGGGATCAATCACAAGCTCAATCCTTGATCATCCACGAAGATGGACTGTCTTTCCTTTGATTTGGGAGAAGAATCATCATCCATCACGCATTTTGGATGGATGGCGTGATTAAACACATTAACATCCATGTTTTAACCTATTTGATCCATGGCTTTAATCTCAGTTGTCTGATCATTGATAAGATGGCTGAGGAGAAAGCGTGTAGTACCACTGTTGACGCAACGCTATGATATGATGACTTTATTATCCAATCTTGTTTAATGGAAAGTGCATCGTGTTCCCACATGGCAGATGATTAAATACTTAGTAGGCTATTAATGTTCTAATTAAATATGGAAACTTCCTAAATTCATATCTAAGCCTAGAAAAATAAAAAAATATGAAATAAATTGCATTGGATAGATAATTGAATATAAAATATTCTAAAAATAATTTTAAAGAACTTTGAATAGGATTTTTCTCTAAATTTAGGTTTTATTAGGAATGTTATTTTGCTAATTATCCTCCAATTACTCTACTGATTAATCCCAAACTTCTTGTACTTAATTAGTGGGATGACTCCTGCCTCCCCTAATTTTCTTGTATTTATTGGTGGCGTAATTAATTTATTCATTCTTAAATAATATAATTAAGCTTAATTATGGGCATAATTAGTGGTTTAAACCTCTGATTGAGTCAATTAAGTTTTGATTAAGTGAATACAAGGTTTAGGAAATAATTTTGGGATGTTTTCTTTAAGATATTCCCTAAACCCTCTTCTTTCTTAATCCAACCTTAATTAAGGGTTAATTCACTAATTACTCCCTTAATTAATTTCATAAAATTCTAAAACTTTATAGAACTCAATTAATCTATCTTGGGTAGATGCTTAGGTGTTCAAGATTTTAAGTAAATTAAGGAAATCAAAACTCAACTCACATGTGTGAGAGGTGTTATGAAAGTATTTAAGTTAAACCCCTTAGTTTAATTAATCATTAATCATGAGCTAATTGCAGTGGGTACCTTTATTTCTTAGGTGCATTGCTAATTTAAATTCTTTGTGTGGTTTTATGTCATCTCATTGGCTCATAATTATTTGATTAAGTATGCTAAGGTGGTGTAGGTAAGGGGTAATTAACACACTTAATCCATACCTTAACCTAATCAAAGCATAAAATTTATCTAATCACATAAAAATTAAACTAACTAAAATAATAAACATATGTGGGAATGGGTTAGGAACAACAAACTCATCTCACATTCTCAAATTAAATCAAACTCAAAATAAAATCAAACCTTCATAAAATAATTTATTTTTTAAACTTTCTTATTTCATAAGATTGTCTTTAGGAATTAATTAGGGTGAATGTGTTTACATATTTTCATTATTTTAGTTCTTTCCTCACATGCTAAATGTGTATGTCATATGAATTTCATGCATTCATTCTTTCCAAAAATCAAAGTGAAAGTGAAATGTTTTTTTTATGTCAAATTGCATGTTTTGGCTAAAGTAAAATATGAATGGCTATTATTACTATTAAATTCATAACTATTTTTTTAAAATCTATAAATAAAATATCCAAAACTGAATGTGTTTTTTTATGATTAGTTATTAGCTTGCACGTGGATATATGTATGAAGATATGCATAGTGTAGCCTTCCTTCTCTTTTTTTAGTATGGGTTTAAATAGGATTTGGCAAAGTGTATAGTCCATTTGAAAAGAACATAACACTTACCTAATTCCCTTTCTATTCATTCCAATATTATTACTTAAGAAGGACATCTACATTTGCACATATAAATTGCATAAACAAACAAATCAACCGACACAAACTTTTTGCATCTTTCTTTTCCCTTGATTTCTTTTGTACACATGCTTGTATTTAAGAAAACTAGAATATTAGTCTGGACAACCCTGTAGTTATGAGGCTTTATATAGGCCTAAGTAGGTCTTGTACCCACATTAACAATGGTGTTACTCACTTGCCTTTCTTTATACATGTGTGCATGTGAAAAATGGATAAGAAAACTTATTTTTTACTTAATGAAAATCATGCCTTATAAAGCATTCAAATTTTCTTAAGTAACTCACTTAACATTCATCATAAAGTATGCTAAACATTTCTTTTTTTATGTATAGATATGCTAAGGATTCATTCATATGCATACTACACATGTTGGGAAAGAAAATGAAGTGATGTGTGTTTTGTGATCTTAATTCACTTTACTTAATCTTAAAATGCCTTTCTTTTTGAATAGGTTTGTTTAGGGAAAATCTAACCTTAGGATTAATTAAAATTCATAATTAAATATTTACTAAATAAAATCAAATATGAATCTACTTTAGAAATTACTTAAGGTAGGGAAGAGCGAGAAGTTTCTCTTATTTTCCTCTCTTTACAACATAATAGTAGTTATAGGTTCATTCAAACCTAAACAAAATATCAAATAAAATCAAAAATCAACTAAATAACAACAAAACCACCCTCTAAGTTGAATCTTCATACTTAGAAATCTAAACCTTAAAAGGTAAACATACCACACAAACCTTTTAATCACACACATTAGATTAAGTCACCATTTCTAGATTTATGTTAGGATGGTGCATGGATTGATGTTTGCTTTTATTTTATATGTATTATTTCTTATTTGGATGCTAGGGTGAATGTACATAGAATGAATGGTAGGATGATTTAGTCTAATCATTATTTTCTGTCGAGGATTATGCTTAAGGGCAATAATAAAATATAATCTTTGTGCAGTGCTTATACCTAAGCATAATCAATAGGAGTGGACTTGGTCACCCATGTGTGGGGTGCTAAGTCTAATATACATGCTTGGACTTGTATGGTTTATTTAGCTAATCTCTATTTTGTAGGTGATAGTTAGATTTACTTTTCCTTTTCATGTATTTTTGTAATTTGGATTTTGGAATGATTGTTATGGGAGATTAGGATGAGCATTGGTCATAAGATTACATCTTATGTGCCATGTGAAGCCTTTGGAGCAACCACCTTCCAACCATCCAAAAGAAGGAACCAAAAGAAGGAACCAAAAATAAGAAAGAAGAAAAAAGAAAAAGGAAAGAATAAATGAAGACTCCCATGACATGATTTTTCTTACTTGATTGTAAATTAATTCATTTGTAATCCAGGTTGTATAAGGGTAGAGCTCGGCTACCCAATTTATTTTCAAGTTTTGCAGTGGTGCCCGACCACAAATGGCATTTTATTCTTTTATGTTAGCTTTATAAAATGTTTGATGTTTTGTTTAGCTTGTGCATTAAGATGGCATGTTTCCTAGTTTCTTCCTTGCTTGATGTATGGCCTGGATGATGATTAGGCTCTTAGGAAAAAACTAAATCTTCTACCAAATTAATTAACTCAAAATTAAAATAAATAACTGATAACCTCATTTAAAGCCTAAGTTAAAATCAAGATAAAAGAATTAACAACCCCTTCGCTGGATGAGTATTTCTTTTATAACCTCATGCATAAACGTATATTATTACACTCTTGATTGGAGGGCTTCCACCTTTGCCAGAGAAACTTGGCTTGACCTTTGAGAGCCATGGTGGAAACACACATCCTCCCTTCTCGCTGATTTTGGCCAATAATCTTACTTCTCATGCATTAGGCATATGAATCCTATAAGCTAAGTCAAATGATTGTCCAAAAATAAAATAATATGTAATATGTTTTGCATTAGATCTAGGTCATTTCTCATGCCTTACATGATCTAGTCTTTTAGGGAGTGAGTTTAAGGAGTTAGTCTCTTTCTAAATAAATAATAACCTAACTATCTTATATAAAGCATATGACTTGCCTACATGAATTTAAAATCATAGGAGGAGTTAGTTGGTAGCCACCCCTAATGGTTGTAAGTTCAAGCAGTCGAGTGGTTTGTCCTCTCTTATAGAGGAAAACCAAATACCCATTTTTTCCTTAGTTTAAGTCGTGCTTTTGGCCCTCACGAAAGTTCCTTAGATTTAGGTTCTGAGGTCACTTCTCTCTTCTATGGGCGTATTATGGAATTATAAGCCGTAAACTTCTAATTAAAAAATTCAACTCAAATAAACAATTCAATTTAAAAATGTAAAGCCCAACTATAGGATAGTTCAAGATGTTTGCTAGGTTTTCTAGCATCATAAGCATCTCTTACTTATCTTTCTTTGGCTTTGATAATAAATCTCTCTCTTTAATCAATCCCATTTGATCTTCCAAAAATAAACTAATCGATTGATAGTCCTACCTATTGAAATTTGTAAAGACAATGATCATTTACCTTGTCGAGTATTCCTAAGGAATCCCCTTCCTTAGGATGTAATTAACTATAGGGGCTTGCCCTGTAGAGAACAACTTCGATTTAAAATAAACTCTACTTTACTTTTCCATGTAAAGTAGGGGAAGAATCTTTGGTACACATGCAAACCCATTGTCCTTAGGAGTCCTTGTTGAGGTGATTAGCCCCATTGTAGGGTGGTGACTTCTATCTTTTGAGATAATACACCTCTCATCATTGTCATACTCGATCACCCTCAATAAGAATATCTGTTAATCTATGTGGTGTCAAAAATGCATAAAGAAAGAAGAAGTATATTTTTATCTTCATTTTATCCCGCATAGAGTGAAGATGGAAGTATACCTTTTTTTCTTTTAAGAAATTCTTATAAAATTTCACCATAGATTTTTCTGGCGACTCTACTGGGGACGGTTCCTCTCTCTATCTTTGATAAATGATCATTATCTCTAAGTATCAATAGTGGGTTTGTACTTTGGTATGAATCCAAGACTATCTTTCATTCCATTGGTACTTAGCTTATTTCATCCTTAAGTTAAGCTAGCCAACATCTTTAGGTTTTAGGACCTCACCCATGTTGGTCTTAAAACCCCCATTGGGTTCCCAATGGGAAAAAATAAAAAATAAAATAAAGAGAATTAATTAAAGACTTCCTCCACACCATTTTCATGTTAAGGAAAGATTCATTCTAAAATAATAAAGATAAAATAAATCCTTCATAAAAATCTTGCTTTTCAAAAAGCACTCTTTCAAAATGCACATAATAAACTATTTTGCACAAAAGTTTTCCTAAATCACCTTCATCTAACAATCTTCATGATTGTTATATGTAGGATCATCTTTACAAAAATAAAATTCCAACAATTACATTTTCTAAAAGTACAAATGAGATTCTTTACTCAATTCATTTTTGGCGAAGACCTCTTTTTCAAAAATAAAATTCCAACAATCATATTTTCAAAAGCATAAAATTTGAAGATGGGCCTTTCCATTCAATACATCCAATGTGTTGAATGGATATTATCTCTTCAGGCAAAATCATAACTTTGAAATTCCACTTAACACATTCCACATGTGTTAGGTTGGGACATTCAAATTTTCAAAAACACATATGAAACCTCTCCATTCAATATACCCACACTTATTGGGTGGAGGTTTCATTTTCAAATAAAATCAAAAATAAATTTTTAAAAGCACATATGAATATCTCCATTCAATATACCCAAATTTATTGAATGGAAATTTCATTTCCAAATAAAGTAACATCATTTTGAAGTGCCACTTAACATATTTCATATATGATTAAGTTGGGATTCCCTCTTTCAAAAAAAGCAATAATCACACACAAAATACACACCTTTGGAAAATGAAACATAATTGATTTCCATCTTACATATCCAAATTTGTTAAATGGAGATCTCCCTTTTCAAAAATCAACAAAAAACAAAATTTTCAAAATATATTTGGAACTTCAATTTAGCATACCCCATTTGGTAAAATGAAGTCTCCCCTTTTCAAAATCCAAAACAAAGATTTAAAACACCATTTTTGGAAATTCATTTATCATACTCAAATTTGCTAAATTAATTCCATTTCAAAATTTTCAAATGCTTTTGGAACTTTATTCTTTAGCATACCATTTGCTAAAATGAAGTCTCCATTTTCAAAATAAAATCAAAACACAAAAATTTTAAACACACCTTTTGGAATTCCATTTAGCATACTCAAATTTGCTAAGTGAAATTTTTATTTCACAAAATTAAATGAAACTTCATTTTAGCATACCATATTTGCTAAGGTGAAGTCTCCATTTTCAACCAAAAATCAAATCAAAATCAAAAGAGAAACACATTAGGATTCCTTTAGCATATTTAAATTTGCTAAGGATCCTACTTTTCAAAATCAAAATCAAAAGAAAAACATTTGGATTTCCTTAGGATACTTAAATTTGCTAAGGATCCTACTTTTCAAGAACAAAATCAAAATCAAAAGAAACACATTTGTATTTCCTTAGCATACTTAAATTTACTAAGGATCCTACTTTTCAAAATCAAAATCAAAATCAAAAGAAACACATTTGGATTTCCTTAGCATGCTTAAATTTTCTAAGGATCCTACTTTTCAAGAACAAATCAAAATAAAAAAGAAACACATTAGGATTCCCTTAGCATACTTAAATTCGTTAAGGATCCTACATTTTAAAATCAAATCAAAATCAAAAGAAACACATTAAGATTTTCTTAGAATACCTAAATTTGTTAAGAATCCTATTTTCAAAAATTTCCAAAAATAAAACACACTTGGATTTCCTCATTTAGCATACCCAAATTTGATGAATAAAAAATTCCATTTCCCTTTTCAAAATCACAAAATGATTCACAAAGAAAAATAAAGAAAGAAACAAAAAGAAGAGATTGTTTTCAAACATCTCACTTAGCATACCCAAATTTGCTAAGTAAGTAAATTCCAAAAAAATATCAAATCCAAAACAAAAGCAAATCGACCCTTTTCTTTAACATACCTAAATTTGTTAAATAAAGGTCCACAAAATCAAAATCAAAACTCAAATATGAACTTATGGAAGAATCCCTTCAAACAAAATATTTGAACCCATTTTCAACATATCCAAACTTGTTGAAAATGGATTCTATATCCAAACAATTCCTCCTTCCAATCAAATTTTGAAATATGTTCTAAATCATTTGCACTTGACTTAACACTTTTCTAAGATGTTGAGTATGGGTTCAAATTCTAAAATTTAAAATTTAGAATCAACAGAAATCTGATCCAAATTTATTTTCAACATTACAGACTCTTGTTTAGTGATAGTTTCAGTTTTAGTTCAGTCTCAGTTTAGTTGACTAAAATGGCCGCACCCAAGTACATGTTTACCTTTCCCCATGGGATGGACTTGGCCCTGGACCAGGCCAGCCTTCATTGTGTTGATTATGCCCACCTCATTCATTTAGGATGAAGTTTTGAGGGCGATTATCGAGGAATTCCTCCTCTATTAGCGGGACCATAGTGGGCGGAAAAGCCGGTATTCATTGACTTTCCATTACACTTTGATATCCCCTCAGGAAGGTAGTGGCAATTTTTCTGTTGTGCTAGTGTCGATTGCGACATGTAACATGCTAGTGCACGGTTATTTCCGTCTTTGCCCCAATAAGGGCTAGCACCGACTTATTAGCACCCTCAAAGGGTAAGGCTCCTCTGATCCCAGGGATTGCCTCCCCAACTTTTGAAGTCAAATATAGTTCTTACTCTGCTCACCCCACCAAGACTCAGAAGAGGAACAAAAATTGTATGATTAAGCGGTACCATACACCTTGCCCGAGATGGAAATTACGATCGGTTGTGGAGGAGTTTCCCCGATTTCCCATTGTTACAGTGAACCCATTCCATTCTCTCTCTAGGTCTGATAGAGAGGATGTTAGAAGGATGCTACTTCACCTCCACCAGTTCTATTGCAGCCCATAGTCAGTCAGATCAGGAGGTCATATGCTAGCCTCCATTCAGTTCTACACTAAGTTGGTAGAGCTTAAAGATGTTCTTAGTCTGAGGCTCAATTTAACTTGAGATCTGTTATCCCTCGTAGCATGGGGAAACATCTATGGCAGGAAAGGGCCAGGGAGGCCCATACTACAACTCATATTACTGGCCAAGAGAGGCGGAGGTTTGGTTGGTAGTCAGCGGCCTCCGTCATTGATTTTTTTGGTCGGCATTGATCACATAGATAATATTCTACTTATAGGGACTACTCACCATAGGAGTAGGGCCCTATTTTAAGAGAGTTGGTGGTGTCTCCATCACTCCGCTCTACCCCCTATCCACCATCACCCATTCATGTATCAGAATCTCCAATTCTGCCCAAGGACATGAAGGAGACATCCAGGGAGAAGAGGACTCCGTTGGTGATCTGGCTATGGCCAAAGGATCCCATTCCATCTACACCACCTACTATTGCGAGGCCGAGTTCTCCTGCTTGACCTTCTGCCCCAGTTGTGATGAGGAAGGAATGACGACTCCGAAGCATAGTAGTCGTCCCTTCACCATCACCACCACAACAAGATTTGGAGATGGTTACAATAGTTGCAGAGGGAGAGGGTGGAAACCCAGTTGCACCCATGATCATAGAAAATCCTAGGAGTGTCACCCCATATAGAGTTAGAGATAGCTAGGAGTGCATATCTTCTAGCGAGTATAGCCCTCACAGGGTTGATTCTCTAGTAGCAGGGGAGGTTCGGTGCCTCATAGTTCCTGATGTGGATCCCATCACCGGTCAGTCGAAAGCATTTATACTAGTTTTGATAGATCAATCTTTAGATGATATAGTAGCTCACTATTTCATGGAAAGGAAGGAGATCCTAGGATACGACTGTGGTGTTTATTTTCAGGATGTGGGACACCATGCAAATCTTAGTGGTACTTATTGAAGTGATCGGGTATGACATTAAGGAATGATGTACTATCTAGAAAGATAGAAATCACCACCATATAATGGACCTAATCACCTAATAAGGACTCCTAAGGCATGATGGGTCTTCGAATATACAAGAGATCTTTCCCCAACTTTACATGGAAAAGTAAAGTAGGGTTTATTTTAAGTTGGGTTTGTTAAGTTCCCTATGGAGGCAAGCCCCCATAGATAATTACATCCTAAGAAATAGGAATTCTTTAAGAATACTCTCGATTAAAATAGATAATTAAGGTCTCCAAAGATTTCAAGGTTAAGACTATCAAAGGAATGGCTATTTTAGAAAATCAAATGGGATAGATCAGGGAGAAGACTTATTTTTGGAATCCAAAGGGGGAAAGTAGAAATGCTCATGATACTAAGAAGCCTAGTGAGCATTCCAAACTACCCTATAATTGGGCTTTATATTTTTTTGAAATTTGAAGAGAGTTAATTATTTGAGTTGACATTTTATTAGATTGCTAAGGCTATAATTTCAAAATATAAGATTATGAAAATGCCTACGAGGTGATGATTTATACTTGTAGCCCAAAAGAAACAGCTACCTTAGGTTCCTAAACTAGGGAGCCTTTGTACAAAACAAAGGCACAACCTAAATCTAAAGAGAAAATGGGTATATGATTTACCTCCACACGAGAGAATAAACCACCCGGCTGCTAGACTTATTATCGCCTAGAGTGGTAGCCAGCTAACTCCTCATATGCTTTAAATCCATGTAGGCAAGTCTTATGCATTGCAAGATGGATAGGCTGTTGTTCATTTAGAAAGAAAACTAAGTCCTTGGACTCACTCCCTAAGAGACTAGAGCATGAGTGGTATGAATCCATGACTTAATCTAATGCAAATTTTATCAAATTTATTTGATTCTTTTGGACTTCTTGACACAGTATGGGATTTTGTATGGCTAAATGCATGAGAATTTGATTATGGGCTAAATCAAGAGAGAAAGGGGTGTTCTTCCACCAAAGGCTCTCATGGGTTAAGCATTCTCGGAAAGGATGGAAGCCCTCTTAAGAGTGGAAGAATATGACATGTATGATATTATACATTCATTCATCTAGCTAAGGGTTGCTAAAAATTTTATTCTCTTGATTTAATTCCTAGGCTTTTATGTGAGGTTATGAGTTGTTTTAAAATTTTAGTTATGAGTTGTTAATTTGGGTAGAAAAATTAATTTTATCTTAAGAGCCTACCGCATCCAGGCCACACATCCAAGCATCAATCATAAAGAAACTATGAAAATATGTTGTTCTAATGCGCAATCTAAGCACAACATCAAACAATTTTATAGACTTTCATAAAAGAATAAAAGACCAATGTGGTCAAGTTCATGTACAAAAGAGAAAAAAAGAGATGGGTAGCCGAAGCTCTCTTATACAACCAATTACAAAAAAAAAACATGCTATGGGGTCTTCTTTTCATCATTTCTTCCTTCTCTTTCTTTTGATTTGATTTGCTCAAAGGCATCACAGGCACCACATGGACTAAGCCTTCAGCTCATCCTAATCCCCATAACACTAATCCTAATTCTAATGCAAAATTACATCAAAATAGGAAAAGTAAATCTAGCTACACCTAAACAAATGTTAGCTAAACACATACAACTCAAGCGGTTATATGAATAATTTGGACTTAGCACCACACATGGCTAACCAGCCCACCCCTAACATGGGTTATGCTTAGGGCTAAGCAACACACAACAAAGTATTTATATTTTTTTATTCTGGTGACATAAGCACAACCCTATAGAAAACATGATTAAAATAATACTAACATCAGTCTGAAACATATACACCTAACATTGAGTCTATAACATTACATCACAAAATAAAACACAACATCATACATACAATGCCCTATCTTAGCACTAGAAGTGGTGACTTAGTATTCTAATGTGTGTGCTTAAGGTTTGTTTAGACTTTACTGGGATTCTTTAGTTTAAGTTTCAATTTGGAGTTTGAATTTAAATTTTACCTTTAGGTGATTTCAATTTAAATGATTTAATGATTTACTTCTCATTTTTATTTCACTTTTGTTTGGTTATAGTGATGTTTAAGTTTTCAAGAATGAAGAGTAGAATGAATTCTATTTGTAGACAGAACTCACCCTATTCAACATCATAACTCCTAAAGAGTATAACTAAGATCCTATAGTATCTAATTTAGTCCATTTGAATTTATGTTATTGATTTGATTTGATTTAGAATTTAGAATTTGAGTTTGCTTAAGTATTTGATTGATTGATTTTGGATTAGATGTTTTAGTTTAATTACATCTTGATAATTCAATATCCTTAATATCTAATGAAGTTTAAGTTTGTTTAAATTCATGTGTTTCTGATTGATTAATTTCATATTAGATGTTTTGGTTTAGTTGAATCTTGATAATTTAATATCCTTTTAAATTAATATTAAATTTTTTTCTTTGATTATGATTATGTGACTTGACTTAATGTTTATTTGATTTGATTATAGTTCATTCATTCATAGTTTGATCAAATTAGATTAATTGAAATTTTATTTTGATTTTAATTAAGTTTGATTCTTTGTAATTAGGAGTTTATTTTTAATTACATCCATTTGTCATGTTCATCAATGTTTGATTTGTATTTTGATTTCATACATTGGATAGTTAATTAGTTTATCTTATTTAAGTAGGTTGAATGAGATTTGATTTGATTACATATTAAATTGATGAGAGTCTTTCATAATTTAACTTAATTTGATTTAATTTGATTTGATTAGCCTTATTGGTCTATGGGTTTGCTTAGGTTCAATGTGATTATGTGATTAGTTTAATTACGAAGTGTATTTATGTTAATTATAAAGGTTTGTTTAATTTTCAATTTGATTTCATATTTGTTTAGACTAATGATGTAATTAATGACTTAATAATTTAGGTTTAATTTAGGTTTTGATTAGTATTTAATTGCATTTATGTTCGATTAAGCTTAGGTTTAATATCATTAATTTAATTAATTTAATTAGTTTATTTAAGAGGTATAATTAACTACTAAATTAAATGAAGTTTTGTTCAATTTTAATTTGATTTCATATTTATTTAGGTTAATGATGTAATTAGTGAGTTAATGATTTAAGTTTAAATTTGGATTTGATTAGCATTTAATTGCATTTTATGTTTGATTAAGTTTAAGTTTAATATGATTAATTTAATTGACTTTAATTAGTTTCCTTAAGATGTGATCAAATTAATTAGTAGATTAATTAAGTGTTTGATTTGAATTAATTTTATTGTGATTTATAAAAATAATTTGGTTTATTAAGATGGTGGATTAATTTATTAAGTTTGCATTAATTAGATGTTTGATTAATTTAGTTTGATTAATGATAATTAAAATTTTAAATTATTAGATTAATTAAGGGTTTGTTTAATTAGAGATTAATGACTTGATTTCCCACATGTGAGTTATTTGATTTAGTTAAGTGTTTTACTTAAGTTTGATTTGATTAAAGGATTATTGTTATTACCATCATTATTATTAAGTGAATTAATTGCTTATTTCATTTCAATTAAGTTTGATTATTTATGATTAGTTTTATTTGATTTGACTCATTTATTATGTTTGTTTGATTTCATTAACATGTTTAATTTAGTTATTAGGTTGAAATATTTAATGGTCAATTAATTATCTTATTCCAAATGGATGTGATTTAATCATATGTTAATTAAGTTTACTTTAATTTTATTTGGTTTAATTGAGTATCAAATGATTAAAGTTTCCAAATTTGTTGAATTTTGAGTTTGATTAAAGATTTAATCATTTAATTGAGTTTTATTAACTTAAATAGGTTTAATCATATTTAATTTAATTTCCTTTAAAGATGATATTTTTATGATTTGAGTTTTGATTAATGATTGCTTAAGTGCTATTTCATTTCTGATTTTGATTTAATATTTAAATTATTTTTAGATTATATTTTAATTAACTTCTTAATTGATTAAACTCTAATCTTAAGTGTTTGTTTGGGGTTCATTAAGATTCAGAAGATCACATTATTTTCATAAGAGTCCTAGATATCAATTGAAGTGATTTAAGCCATTTTGAAGATTTTTGTAAATTTCTGAATTTTTATTTGATTTATTTTATTAAAATGGATAATCTAAATTTCAAAATTTAATTTCTCCCAATCTAGAAGTTGTTTTATCTTGAAATTATTTTGGTAGGTGTGTTTTAACTTTAGTTTTAATTTCTAAAAATTTCAACTTAATATGCTATATATTTTTGGTTTAATTAATGAAATATGATTTTCACTAAAACTCAAATTAAGCTTGAAATACTTAGTGAAATTTTAGGATTTTTGGTTTGTTGCATTCCGCTCGGAAAGAAAAATCCAACGATCCCATGTTTGTATTTTTTGGTTAAGTATTTTATTTTTTATGAATTTTTAAGGTTTCATGTGATTTAAATTAGTTTTTTTTATAAAAAGGAAATACGCGTGGCGCTGACATTAGCCTTTGGATGGGAAGAGAAAATGACCCGTAACTCACTCTGGACCATCCATGATCGGATGGTCGGATCGAATGTGTGATCGAGGCCGGGATCACGATCGACATGCGGTTTGAGCGATCGATCGCCGCGTCAATCGAGCGGTCGAGTTCGGCGATCCGAAGGCTCGGTCGCGCGATCCCTGATCCGCCATCGATCGCGGAACCGCATGATGAATAATGGATCGCGTCAGTGATCGAAGGCTCGGATCGCATGATCCGTCCGTCCGTGAACTGGGATCGGACACTGGCTGTAACTCGTCGATGAATAGTGTTTTCAGGCATTTTTAGAAAAAATGAGAGTTTCTAAGCCAAAACTTATCCAAATGGACCCATTTTTACACGAAAAATTATATTTCTAATTGATGATTTAAAGTAAAAATGTTGGATTATCTAGGAGAAATTCCTAAAATCGTGAGAAAATTAATAGAAAATGCACGAAATCCTAAGTCCGGCTACAGTTTGGCGAAGTTTACTTCACCGGGAATGGTTTTTGATGGCGGTGAAGATCCAAGTGAACTCCTAAGTATGTGAGGAAACTTTGGAGTGATCTTTATCCTTTGCCTCTTTTCGGAATGTCACCTTCTCCGATGTCTACCATCGCCTCACCGAAGAGAAATTATTTATATTTTTGAGCTCAAAATGGCTCAAAGAGGTGGGGATGGGTTCTTTTTTTTTTTTTCTTTGGGAGCTTTTGGGGTTGAATGGTAGTGGGAGGAAGAGATCTAAAACCTCATCTCCCCCTCCTTTATAATGGTCAAAAATATAATCTTTTTTTGAATTTTTTGGTCTCCAAATTGATCGTCATCTTACTTAGGGTGGTTGGGATGGATGATGGATTGATTGGGGACTTTGAATTTTTGCTCCAAAGTCCTCTCTTGCTTCCATATGATCAAATTTATTTAATGCAAATGTTGGGGAGAAGTTAAGTGCATGTGATGGGGGGAATTAAATGAGGTTGGGTGGAATCCTATGTGGGGGAGGATCCATGAGGGATTTAAATGGGTTGGGTTGGTTTTGGGCTAATCCCAAATGGGTTTGGGTCAAGTTTGATCAGCTCCCAATGGGTTTTGGCTTGGTTTCAAGAGATTTGGCCCAATTTGGGTCATATGTGTCATTTTGGGTCAAATTGACCCATTTGACCAAAATTGGCCAAATTAGCTTGGGTTATGGTTGATTCATGTTCAATTGGCTAATTGAAGATGAATGTGATCTTTTTGAATTAATTTAGATTTAATTTGGATTTAGGCCAAATTGACCCTTTAGGCCAATTTGGGCTAGGTTGGGTCAAGTTGACCAATTGGGCTCGATTGATCAAATTGGGTTTAATTATGGCTTTGGTCAAGTTCAATAATCAATTTGGAATGAACTTGAGCCATTGGTTACAATCAATTTGGATTAGATCATGATTTGACCTGATTTGGTCCTTTAGGCCAATTTGGGTCAATTTGGATCAATTGGCCAATTGGGCTTGGTTTGGCCCAATTGATTACAACTAATCATCCTAGGGTGATCAATAATCATGGTTGAAGACTTTGGTGAGCTTGGTTCAATCCAATTTGGGTTGGATTAGAAATTGGCTCAAATGGGCCCTTTAGGTCACTTTGGGTAAAGTGGACCTAATTGGGTCAATTGGTTTGGTTTTGGTTTGATTTGAGTTTAGTTAAACTTACATATGAGCCTTAGATTGGAATATAAATTCAATGACAATCTATTTGGAGTCTAAGAGATTTTGGCTCATTTGAAATTTTCAAGTCAAAAGGGTTAAGTTGTGTTTGACTTGGGTTGGTTTCGATTTGATTTGATGATTGTAGGTTTCATTTATATTTGGGTAGATAATTGAATGAATGATTGATTCAAGAGAAAATTCATTATTTTGACTTGATATGGATAGAATTTGGCTAAATCCAAAGAATTGGCTTAAAGGGTTTAGATTGAGTTTGGATTTGATTTTCAATATAGTTTTGGTCATTTGAATTTAGATTTCATTCATATTTGTGAATATAAATGAAGGAATAATTAATTTATAAAGAGATCAATTGAGTTTGATTTGATTTAAGGGAAGTTTTGGCTAAGCTTATGAATTTGATTCAAATGGCTTAAGAAGGGGTTTTAGGATTTGAATATGATTTTGGGTTTCAATCATTTGGAGTCAAATTTTGAAATTAGATTTGGAATTTGAATTTGAATTTGAGATTTGGTTTGAGGAATGAGGTTTGATTTGAGAAAGTGTATCTAGATTGGGTTTAGGCTATGGGATATGTAATTTCTTAAACCCTAAGGCATAGCCTAATCTTATGATTAACACTTCTATGTCTCTAGGCTTAGGTTAGGTGTTCACCTAATCACTAAAAGTGTCTTATGACTAAAGAGTTCTTAGTGTCTAGAAGAGTCCTAAGTACAAGAAGAGGAGGTTAAGAGCTCACTCCAAAAGTGAGGTCAACTAAAGGACCCCCAATAGGTGTGGTGTAACTGACAAGGAACACCGCACGTATTGGCATTGACTGAAATGATCAACAACATCCAAAAGATTGCAAACAATGGAAGTGATCTATACCTAAACCTGAAAGGTAGATAGAATCATGATCTTAGTGCAATGCAGCTCTCTTTATGCCAAGTGCATAAGAGAGCAAGAAGAAATCCGCTAGGGATTGAGTACATGAACCTTCCTCTAGGGAAACGGGTTCAAGCTATCCGTTGGGCATATGGATCTGAGTTTGATTGTGAATATGATTTGTTTGAGTATGTATCTACTAGAGATTGAGTACATGAACCTTCCACTCAGGAAATTAGGTTCAATATCCATTGGGGATATGGATCTGAGTTTGATTATGAGTACGATTTGTTTGGGTGTGTATCCGCTCGGAATAAGAATTTGACTTGATTTCTTTGATTTATCTAATTAGACTCCACTAGGGAGATTGGTTAAATTTTTTTTTATGGCTCCATTGGGGTGAAGAGTTCTAGATTGAGGGTATATCCACTGGGGATGTACACTCTATTGAATTTATTTGATTTAGATCTAAGCTCTACTAGGGAGGCTAATTTGTTTTGCACCTCACAGGGGAGAAATTTGGTTTGTTCGATATGTTTAATTTGACTCCACTAGGGAGGTTGGTTTTGAATTTATTTTATTATGGACCCTGTTGGTGTGTGATTGACTGCACTAAGAAGGAGCCACGGGGGCCTTGTCCTTCCTTAGATTTATAAGTCCAAAGGGATAGTCTACCTGCCATAAGGTAGGACTATCCGACCTAAGGGGTTGCCTTTTGGTGTGCAACAACTATATTAAGAAGAAGGCATAATAGACTTACATCTTCCAAAGTAGGGATCAGCCATTGGGGTGATCTATCGATGACATAAATCGATCGACTGACTGAGTGAGCACCACTGGGGGTGTTACCTCAACTCAAGAGTGGTCCTGATGATTAATTTGAATTATATTGATTTGATTTGAATTGATTTAATTTAATTTGATATGTTATGATGTGGACCCTATTGGTGTGCAATGGACCCACTGAGAAGGAGCTATGTCGGCCTTGACCTATCTCATATTTACAAGTCCAAAGGGGTAGTCTACTAGCCACAAGGTAGCACTATTCGACCTAAGGGTTGCCTTTTGGTGTGCAATGACTGTACTAGGAAGAAAGCATAGTAGACTTACTTCTTCCAAAGTAAGGATCAGCCATTAGGGTGATCTATCGATGGCACAATGGATCAATCCTGACCTAGGGCGACAATTTGAGCAAATGTCATTGTGGACTCATATCGACTCAAGAACAGTCAGAATTAATTTAATTTTAGATGGACCCTATTGGTGTGGGATGCATCTATTAAGAAGGAGCTAATATAACCTAGACCTATCTTAGGTTTACAAATCCAAAGGCATAGTCTACCAGCCATTAGGTGGAGCTAACCAACCTAAGGGGTGCCTTTTGGTTTGTAATGGTCAAGTTAGGAAGAAAGCACGGGGACTCACATCTTCTAAACAAAAAACCACTGGGGTGATCGGTAACTTGCACAATAATTTAGATCCAACCTATGGCTGCCCATTGATTTGCAATGATTGCATTGGAAAGAATGTGTAATAGACTTATATCTTTCAAAGCAAAGACGACTGCCAGGGTAACTCGTTGGTGGCACAACAAGTTGAACCCAACTTAAGGGCGACTACTGAGTGAGCGCCGCTGGGAGTCTTAGCTCAACTCAAGAGTAGTCTTGATGATTAATTTGATTTGATTTGATTTAATTTAATTTTGTGTGTTATATTGTGGACCTTGTTAGCATATGATGGACCCATTGAGAGGATCTTTATCAGTCCTGACCTATCTCAAATTTATAATTCCAAAGGGGTAGTCTACCAGCAACAAGGTAGGACTATCAGGGCTAAGGGTTTCCTTTTGGTGTGCAATGACTGTACTAGGAAGAAAGTGTAGCAGACTTACATCTTCCAAAGTAAGGATCAGCCGTTGGGGTGATCTGTTGATGGCGTAATAGATTAATCCTGACCTAGGGTGACTGTTTGAGAAAATGCCACTATGGACTCATATCGACTCAAGAATAGTCAGAATTAATTTGATTTTAGGTGGACCCTGTCGGTGTGTGATGGATCTACTAAGAAGGAGCTAATATTAACTGGACCTATCTTAGGTTTACAAATCCAAAGGGATAGTCTACCAGCCATTAGGTAGAACTAACCAACCTAAAGGGTGCCTTTCAGTTTGTAATGGTGAAGTTAGGAAGAAAGTGTAGGGACTTACATCTTCCTAAATAAGAAATCACTAGAGTGATCGGTCACTTGTGCAACAAATCGATCTCTACATAGGGCTGTCGGTCAGTTTGCAATAATTGTGTTGGAAAGAATGCGTAATAGACTTATATCTTTCAAAGAAAAGATGATCGTCGGGGGTGGCATAACAAGTTGAACCCGACCTAAGGGTGACTATTGAGAGAGTGCTTGGGACTTATCTTCAAAGTAGTCGCAATTCTATAGGAGTTTTGTTGACACTAAAGATGCTTGCTTGGGAAAGGGGCCACTAGGGGCTTGAATTCCTAATCCATAAGCAAATTAATTTTGTTTGTTTGTTTAATTTATTTTGACATGGACCCTGTTGGTTTGTGAGGGATCAAATTGAGAAGGAGCTTATATCAGCCAATATCTGTCTTAGATTTACTGAACCAATGGAGAATCTACGTATCCACTGAACAAATTCTCCAACCACATGGGTGGCTACTAGGAAAGGGGGACTGACTAATCCAAAAGTAACCCGGGTAGTGTCTAAATAGGGTCGCAAAGGACGTGATCCAAATAGAATGCTTGCAGGGGATGGGGCCACAAAAGGCTTAATCCAACACCCTGGAGAAGTTGACATGGCTAGTCATATATCAAATAGGTATTCAGTGTCCAACTTAAGGAGAAAGCACGGGGACTCGCATTTGCTAAGAGTGGTGTATCCATTGAGTGGCTCACCATCAGCATGGCGATAACATAACTTTGAAGTGCCATTAGTTTCACGATGTCGATAGAAGGCGCAGGCTTACATCTCTAAAATTGACCGGATATTATCTTCGCTCGACAAGTGCCATCCGACTAGGTATTCAGTGAATGCCACTGCTTTATATCAACTCAAATGTAGTCAAGAGGAAAGGAGCCTCTGGGGGACTTACCCTAAACCTTAAATATATTTGACATAGTTAGATCATGATGATTAGTTTATGAAGAAAGTACAGGGACTCACATCTTCTTAAACAGGATCAACCATGAGGTAGCTTATTGGCTAGGCAACGAAGACTATAAAACTAACAAGGCACTCATCAGTTTGCAATGGTAAAATTAGGAAGAAAGCGCGGGGACTCACATCCTCCAATAGGATGACCATTGGGGTGATCGGTTGCTTTGGGCAACAAATCGAACAAGACCTAGAGCAACTAATGAGTGAGTGCCACAGGGTGCTTGCTCTCACATCAAAATAGCCCAAAAGAAAGATATGTGTATTTGTGCTTGATATGAAGGAATAGGATGCCACTTGGGGACTCTTACAAACCTGGAAAACTTGACCTAGTCAGTATTATTTCAAGAAGAAAGCGTAATCACATCTTCTTAAACAAAGCTAACAGGTAGTTCACAAGGGTGAAGACTACCAAACTGACAAGGTGCTCATAGCAATGGTCAAGTTAGGAAGAAAGTGTGGGGACTCACATCCTCCAATAAGTGACCACTAGGGTGACATACTAATGAGGTAGCATGTAGACTTGTCTAGAGCAGCTAATGAGTGAGTGCCACAAGGGGCTTGCCCCCACATCAAAGTAGCCTGAAGTCAAAAGATATATGTTTGTTTGTGTTACG
This sequence comes from Cymbidium sinense, assembly GCA_021442155.1. Lineage (NCBI taxonomy): Eukaryota > Viridiplantae > Streptophyta > Magnoliopsida > Asparagales > Orchidaceae > Cymbidium > Cymbidium sinense. The sequence goes on along the minus strand of CM038224.1, from coordinate 68,942,513 downwards.
AATGAGGGAATAAGATGCCACTTGGGTTTTCTTATACCTACCCTAAATATATTGGGGTGGATTCACAGGCAAAAGATATTTCTAATACAAAAGAAATGAAATTTGAGATGAAAAGAAATTTTATTAATAATTATTTTCAAACAAGATTTATGGATAATATTTTTTTAGGTAAAGCCCATTGATTAGAAGCATCAGGCGCCCTCCTTGGTAGGCCTTATCTATGGCATAAGGGCCTTCCCAAGTGGGTTCAAACTTGCCTCCTATCTTTCAATGGGCGATAATAAAGGCCTCCTTAGAACTAAAATAATCTCTCCTACTTGAAAAGATCTAGGATAGACCAACTTGTTATGAGCTTGAATCATCTTGGCTTTGTATAACTCGAGGTTTTGGCATGCTAGAATCTCTCTCCTCAAACCTTGAGCTCTCCCGTAACTTGGCATTCTATTTCATTATGATTTTACTATCCATGACTATCCTTAGTGATGTGAGTTGTACATATAATGGTAGAACATCTTCAGACCCATACACTAAGGAGAAAGGGGTAGATTGAGTTGGAGTTCTATATGTGATGCGATAGGCTCACAAGGCTTCAACTAATTGTTCATGCCATCGCCATTTGTTATCATCTAATATCTTCTTCAGTATTTGAATGAGGGTTTTGTTGAAGGCTTCTGCTAACCCATTTTACCTTGGGTAGTAGATGGTAGAATATCTCTAATCTATGTTGTGTCTCCAAGCAAAGCTGTTGATTTTAGTGCTCTTAAATGCAGTACCATTATCAGATATAATTTGTTGAGGCACCCAAAACCTATATACGATATGGTTTCTAAAAAACTGGAGCACATGTTTAGCTGTGACCTCTCTAAGTAGGATTGCATCTACTCACTTTGAAAAGTAGTCAGTAGTAGCTATAATGAATCGATGACCTTTGGAAGAAGGAGGATCGATCGGACCCATAATGTCAGTAACCCAACACTCAAATGGCCATGAGGCCAATGTAGGATGTAGGTTGATGTAGGACCACACTGTACGACATTGGTGGCATCTCCTACATCCATGCGATGCAATCATTGAAGGTTAGTATCCTAGTCTCTTGATCTTGGCTTTCATCTTTAGACTAGATTGATGTGCTCCACATAACCCTGAGTGTACCTCAATCACGATCCTATGAGCTTCGTGTTTGTCTATACAACGTAACCACAAATGATTGAAGGACTATCGGTACAAGGTGTCGCCTACAAGAGTATAAATGGCTCTTCACCCTGGTGATTTCTCTTGAGGTAGTTTGCCTACATTTAAATAATCTATGAATGGTTGCCAATCTCCTTGTCCTTGGTAATGGCAACCTCCCTTTAAGAGAGAATCTCTCGATGAGTTCAGCATCAATAAGGGATAATACTTGTCTATTTTGGACCTATTAGAATGGACTCATCTTCTAGACATGCCTCTTTTGGCTAATGCATCAGCTACTGCATTCTCTCCTCGAGGAATCTTGTAGATGGTAAAATCTAGGATTTGGGCCAATAATTCCATAGTATACTTGGTAATGATGGAGCTTAGGCTTTATAACCTTGGAAGACCCATCAATTTGGTAGATGACTAAGCGAGAATCCTCATATATGGACTATGTATAGTGTACTCTAACTCACCAATCGAGCCTCATACTTCATTGTTGGTGCATGGATTGGACAGATAATATGATAATATCCTCACATCACGGTCCAGAGTTAGGATAATTATTCCTACCCCTACCTTCCCTATGATCATAAATTGTGGTTCTTCTCCTCTTTGAGAGGAAGTTACACCATCAAAGTACATCTCCTAGTGGCGAGCACTAATACCCCCTAAGTTCATGATTTGTCCATGGTTAAGCAGAGAATCAGCAGGAAGTGGATGCGCTGCTAAGAAATCTACAAGTGCTTGTCCTTTTATGGAGGGGTATGAATGTTATGTAAAATAAGATAAAATCATGGACCAATGTGCTAACCATCCAGATAAGTTCACCGTGTCATGAGATATTGTAGTGGATTGACTTTAGAGATCAAGTTCACCTTATGAGAAAGCATGTAGTGATTGTAGGTTTGACTTGGGTTGGGTTTGACTTGGGTTGGTTTTGATTTGATTTGATGATTTTAGGTTTCATTTATATTTGGGTAGATAATTGAATAAATGATTGATTCAAGACAAAATTTAATGGTTTTGAGTTGATATGAATAGAATTTGTCTAAGTCCAAAGAATTGGATTAAAGGGTTTAGATTGAGTTTGGATTTGATTTTCAATATAGTTTTGGTCATTTGAATTTGGATTTCATTTATATTTATGAATATAAATGAAGGAATAATTGATTTATAAAGAGATCAATTGAGTTTGATTTGATTTAAGGAGAGTTTTGGCTAAGCTTATGAATGTGGTTCATATGGCTTAGGAAGGGTTTTAGGATTTGAATTTGATTTTGGGTTTCAATCATTTGGAGTCAAATTTTGAAATTAGATTTGGAATTTAATTTGAATTTGAATTTGAGATTTGGTTTAGAATTGAGTCAGGTTTGATTTGAGAAAGTGTATCTAGATTGGGTTTAGGCTATGGGATGGTAATTTCCTTAAACCCAAGGCATAACCTATTCTATGATTAATACTTCTAAGTCTCTACTTAGTGTTCACCTAATCACTAGAAGTCTTATGAATAAGGAGTTCTTAGTGTCTATAAGAGTCATAAGTCTAAGAAGAGGAGTCTAAGAGCTCACTCCACAAGGAAGGTCAACAATGATTGGTCTGATGAGGAGAAGATCAGCTTTGATCCCAACGAAGATGATTTGTTGAGAGACTCAACTATGGTTTGCATGGTAGATACCAGGGGATCCCTCCTCAAAGAGCAGCAGGCTATGGAAGGTGATGAGGTTGAGTAGAAAGACACAGCCCAATCAGCTCAACACCTCGGATGTCAATTAAAATAGAAAGATGAATAAATAGATATGATGGCGAGGTAGCTTGAGGACTTATTAGCAACAACGTTAGTACTTTAGAAATAAGCCCCAGCATTTCATCCTACTACAGCTGAGATTAGTTTACCAAAGTTGGAGCATGTCTTGGACCCAGCCAAGACTTTACCTCCATTAGAGCAAGGTAGTACCAGCATGTATATGAAGGTAGTGGAAAGTACCTCCATACAAGAGAAAGATATCAAGTCTATGGTTAACCAGTAAGTGAAGGAAGCATTGGCTCAAGCCTGAGGATCATTAGTTTTAAAGGGTAGACCCTACTCAGAGAAATTTAATGCAATCCAATATCCCAAGGGTTTTGTGCCACCATCCTTCAAGATTTTTTATGGCAGTGAGAACCCGAGGAAGTATATTGCACACTTCAGGGTCAGTTGTTGCAATGTTAGTGGCAGTGACGCTTTACTATTCTTCCTCTTCATTAGTAGCCTAGCAAGGATAGCTTTTGATTGTTATGCTGAACATCCCAATAGTTTAGTAAAGATATTTGTTGAGTTAGAGAAACTCTTTATCAAGAGGTTTGCTGGAGCTCAGCAAAGGGTTACTATTGGTGATCTCATTGTAGCACAACAACACCCAAGTGATCCCCTTATTGACTACATTCTCAAATGGCATAACCTGAGTATGAAATGTGAGCCACAGTTGTCTGAGCAGTATGCCATTGAGATTCTTCTAAAGAATATCCATGTCCTGACCACCTTCATGCTTAAGGGCTTCACTATCAAATTGAGAAGTTAATCAACAAGATAGCTAATCTACAAGGAGAGGCCAAATAGTAGCCTTTTCAAGACCAGTTGCCCAAATCAAAGCCATAGAAGGTATACAAGAAGAAGCCTGGGGTAGTGACAGTAGTGGATAAGGGGAAGCAATCAGAGATCAGAGACCACGACCTCAGCCCTTCACTTCCACCTCTCTCCATCACAGCCTTACCGACGCCACCACAGCTCCATGGCCTACTCAACCACCACATCATCAACAACAGTGGTACACATACCCGCCACCAGGTAGCGATGGTCCACCTACTCTTTTAGATAAACTTAATAAACCTTATTCATTTAAGAGGGAGGTAATCATAAAGATATTTAAGAATCTCTTAAAGAAGCCTGATTTTTAGCTACCCAAGCTTAGGAGACTAGAGGAAGTGGGCAAAATCCATGATCCTAACTTTTTCCCCTACCACCATATGCTAGGTCATGTTTTGGAGGATTGCTTCACATTTAAGGACTAGCTTGAACATAGCTTCAAGACCAGTGTTGTAGTTATCTCAAAGGAATACCTTATGGAATAACCATCCAGTTCCATTGGGGTAATCCTTGGGGATACTTGTGATCCATCCAAAACCAAAGAAGGTTGGGATATATTCTTATCCAAAACTCTAAAAAGATTATTCAGAAGATCAAGAAACTTTCCTTGCAGGTGCCTGAGTCAGCTCAAACCTCCAACATCAATGAAGGTTTACAAGTTGCTAGAGCCAACTAAAGGAAAGGGGGAGCTCAGCAGCAATAACAATATGTGCTAGCTCGGGATAGCCTAGTAGCATAACCATCAATTGAGTCCAGCCTCCAGTCTACCATTATAGCTACCACTACTTCAGCTAGTTCTTCTTCTATTAGTAGACATCTTGTATCGACGGATGAGGGCATCAAATCACCCCTTTTACTTTACTTGATTTCTACTTTGTACTTTCTATAAAATCTAAGAAATTGAAGAATAAAGTTAGCTTGAATTACATCTGTGTCACTTCTGATGGTTTGTCTACTTCTATTCTTAATGATAACTCTTCAAGTCAAAATAACCATAATAATTTTGATCTTCCTCTTTCTGATTCAGAGTTGGACTTTCCTACTTTGAATGCTATAGGTTCACCTCCTAAGATAGACTTGGAATCATCCAATTCTAGGGTCACATAGGAGAAGCTAGGTGAGCCTAATGTGCAGGTAGAACCTTCCATTACCCTACCACAAGAGATCACTAAAGCCAACCTCTGTAGTCCAAGGTTCTACCTCTTAGGGAAGCACCTCAAGATGAGGGAAATAAGTCATTGGTATAGAGGATCAAGAATCCCCTCTACAGGATGCTCCACCCTTGGATATGCTTATGGAGGATCAACCCAAGGTAGACTACAATGTCCTCTCTCATCTAAGAAAGTTATCATCTAAGCTAAGCATATACGATGCCCTTGTCTTATTTAAAGAGATGAGAGAATCATTAATCAAGGCTCTTCTTGATCTTGAGATATGCTTAGCTCAACACTATGGTGAGGAGGCACATTACATAAAAAAGAATCCTTCACTTAGATGAAGACTTTTTTCTAGGGGACATGGAGCACAATCGTCCTCTCAACATTACATTTGACATGGGCAGATTTAGACTAGCTAGAGTTCTCGTCAATCCAGGTGCACCGGTGAACATTATGAGTCTAAAGACCCCTGACTATTTGAGAATCTACATCTCCACACACCAAGGAGATCAGATGATGTTGAGAGGATTCAATGAACAAGGCGAGCGGGCTTTAGGTTCCATAGTGTTACCTTTGGAGATAGGTGATTGGAAGGATGAGCCAAGTTTTATATCATTGATTTGAATCCTTCATTAATCACTTTGTTCGATAGTCTTTGGATACATAAGAACAAGATGATTCCATCCTCCCTCCATCAGTGCATTAAGTCTCAAAAAGATGGGATCAAATCGTGTCAAAGGAGATGAAAAGCCATTTTCAGTTAGAGAGGTTGAGATATATTCAAATGCGACCTACTATCTTCTTTAAAACACCCTTTCTCATGAACTTAGACAAAAATAAAATTCAAAAGAAAAAATAAATGAAGAAAAAGAAAAGGCAAAAGAAAAAGAAAAGAGAAATAAAAATCCAAGTGAACAAGAAAGGGGAATTGAAGAAGAAATAGATTTGCATATCACATTCCACCCACAGTTCATTCCATCATATAGACATGTGGGTAGGATGACTCAACCTCCATTAGGCAGGAGGCGTAAAAGAGGCTGAGATGGAAGACCCCCTGGTTGGCCATCAGCCAACAGGGGTTATGTTTCAGTTCATAGGAGTACCCCTACTATTCACATAGACTTGGAGTCTAGTTTAGAGGATGAGTCTAATATGATTAGCATACCATCCAACCTTTCTCAGTAGTTTCATTGAGGTGACACCGAGCAAACAATGAAGATCGCCTCAAAACAAAAAAGTATTCAAATCAGGTTTATCAGAGACTATTAGGCAGTAGTTGGGAACCTTAGCTCTAACCTCACTTTCATCTCAAAAAGTTGAAGGTTTAGTAGTTAAGGAAGCCCCTAAGTCTTCCAATGGTATGAAGCCGAAGAGATTCTTTTTGGGATCATCATCCTCAAGTCCTGACGTTGAGGTAGAACTTGAGGAGGATTCATTTAAAGAATTAATGGAATTACCATTTGACTTTTACTCACCTTGTGTTTATAATCTTATACAGAAATGTTTAGTTTCTCATACATGGTCCAAGCATAGGTCTGAGTATATTGAGAAGCTGGAATAATACAGGCAGGGAAGCATAATCAAGAGCAGGACTAAAATTCAGTACAGTGGGTCCAGTCGATGATGATGATTACTATTTAGTTGTTACCAATCATTTGGAGTCTGATAGATTCTTTTCACACAACACCAACTCTTATGAGAATGTGTATTTAGAAATCTCAGATGATTCAGATGATCTCCAAATCAAATATGCACCACTAGAATTTGAAGATGAGATCCATTCAATAATTGAAAAGCTTAAAGAAATCAACCTCGGGACAGAAGAAAATCCATGCCAATGTACATCAGTTCATTTTTGAATGAAGAAGAAATCAATGACTTAGTTAGGCTATTGATTGAGTTTAAGGATTGCTTTGGATAGAGTTATGAAGAGATGCCTAGATTATCTCTTGATGTAATAGTCCATAAGCTAGTAATAGATCTTAGCTAACCCTATTAAGCAAGCTCCTAGATGCATGCAATTAGAAATTGAATAACAGGTCATTTTTGAAGTCAAGAAATTGATCGATGTTGGTTTCATCAAGGAAGAAAAATATCCTACCTGCTTAGCCATTATCATACTAGTTAAGAAGAAGAATGACCAAATTTGCATATGTGTCAATTCGAGACTTAAATAAGGCATGTCCTAAGGATAAGTTTCCTCTTCCTATACCAGAACTAATGGTGGGCATCACCTCATCTCATGCAATTTTTTCTTTCATGGATGGGTCATCTGGTTATAACTAAATCAAGATGTCTCCTGAAGATGAAAGAAATACTACTTTTTGAACCTCAATCAGAATCTTTTATTATAGGGTCATGCCTTTCGGCCTTAAAATGTTGCTACATACCAACGGGCCATGACTCGACCGCAATGAACTCATCCATCATCGTTGAGTGCTATGTTGATGATCTAGTAGAAGAGTAGAGAAAAAGTAAGACCATCTCTTTGACTTGAGAGTTTTCAATGGTTAAGAAAATATAACCTCAAAATGAATCCTTTAAAGTGTGCATTCAGAGTAGCTTCAAGGAAATTCCTTGGGTTTATTGTCCGATACCGTGGAATAGAAATAGATCCAGATAAAATCAAAACTATCTTAGAAATGCCACCTCCTAAGAGTTTAACACAACTCAAATCTTTCCAAGGACAGTTGGCGTATCTAAGATGCTTTATTTCCAACCTATCGGGGAGATGCAAGCCATTCTTAGCACTTGTCAAAAAGGATGCCAAGTTCAAGTGGGATGACAAGTGTCAGCATGCCTTTGAAGACATCAAGTTTTTTGGTGAACTTAAGCCTATCCGGCAAGCAACTCATCCTATGCACTGCTGCATTGGAAGACTCTCTTGATGCTCTGTTAGCCTAAGATAATGATGAAGGGAGGAGAACCCTCTCTACTACCTCAGCCATCATCTGATTCTTGTTGAAGCAAACTATCCACCTTTTGAGAAATATTGCCAGCTTTGATCTTTGCATCTCAGAAGCTATGACAATATGTGCTTTCTCATTAGGTGAACTTGATCTCCAAAACCAATCCATTGTAGTACTACATGACATGACCAATGCTATCTGGACATTTGGTATGATGGTTGATGATCCTCTCATAGTTTGATATCACATTCATACTCCTTCATGTAGTGAAAGGACAAGCACTAGCAGATTTCTTAGCAGCACACCCAATTTTGATTCTCCACTTAGTGATGACCTCCTCGATGAATAAATCATGAACTTAGGGGAGGTTGACAACCATCAATGGGAAATGTATTTTGATGGTGCAACTTCTTTTCATAAAGTGGAAACACCATGATATACTCTTCCGGGAAAGGCAGGGGTAGGAATAGTTCGCCTAACTCTAGATCGTAATGTGATGAGATTATCATACTATCTTTCCAACCCTTACACCGATAATGAAGCTGAGTATGAGGCTTTGATTGTCGGTCCGGAGTTAGCCATCATAATTAGTGCAGGAGCATCAACACCTTTGGGGATTCTTAGTTGGTGATCAACTTGATTATTGGGTCCTACAAAGTTCTCAAACCCAAGCATCATCATTACCACAAGTATACCATGAAGCTGTTGGCCCAAATCCCTGAAGTCACCATCTACAAGGTTTCCCGAGTAGAGAAAGTAGTAGCAGATGCTTTGGCCAAACTTGTTAAAGAATTGGCATGTTTGGAAGATGAGTTCATTCCAATAAGGGTCCAAAATAAACAAGTCCTATCCCTTATTGATGTTGAACTCATCGAGAGACTTTCTCTTAAAGGGGAGGTTGCCATTGCCTATGAGGACAAGGACCTGGACTGGAGGCCGTTCATAGACTATTTGAACAATGACAAACAACCTCAAGAAAAGTCACAAGCCCATCAGGTAAAATAGAGAGCTCTCTCTTATGCTCTCATTGATGGCACCCTGTACTGCCGATCCTTTGACCATATGTGATTACGTTGTTTAGATAAACATGAAGCCATGGCATTGTAACCGAGGAACATTTAGGTCTATACGGAGCACATCAATCACGGTCTGAAGATAAAGATGAAGATCAAAAGACTAGGATATTTTTGGCCTTGATGATTATAGATTGCATGGATGTAGCTAGGAGATGCCATGTCAGGTATATGGTATGGTCCTCCACCAACCACCCAACATTCTACACCCTACATTGGCCTCATGGCCATTTGAGTGTTGGGGTACCAACATTATGGGTCCTATCGATCCTCCTTCTTCCAAGGGTCATTGTTTCATCTTACCTGCCACCAACTACTTTTCTAAGTGGGCAGAGGAAATCCCATTCAGAGAGGTCATCAAAGATGTTTCAATTTTGAACCATATCATTTATAGGTTCGAGAGCCTTGACAAAATTATTTTCGATAATGGTATATGCATTCAAAACAATAGCTGCTTACACAATATAGATTGGAGATACTCCACCATCTACTATCCCAGAGCAAATGGCTTAGCAGAAGCATTCAACAAAACTCTCATCCATATACTAAAGAAGACTCTTGATGATAATAAAAGGTAGTAGAATGAGCAGTTGGTTGAAGCCTTGTAGGCCTACCACTCCGCATACCGAAGTCCTACTCAGTTTACCCATTTTTCTTAGTGTATGGGTCCGAAGCTGTTCTACCTTTAAAAGTTGAACTCCCATCAATAATGATAGCATTAGGTAGCAAGATCACTATAGAGCAGAATGCAAAGTTGTGGTTAGAAGAGCTCAAGGTTTAGGGAGAGTCACCATGGTGCCAAAACCTTTAAGTACAAGTCCAAAATATTCAAGATCACAACAAGTCCCACCTAGGTCTTTCTAAGTAGAGAACTTGTGTTAGTCCTAAGGAGACCAATTGTTGCCCTCGAAAGATGGGAGGCAAGTTTGAACCCACTTGAGAAGGCCCCTATGTCATAGAGAAGGCCTACTAAGGAGGATCTTATCAGCTTATTGATTGTAAAAGGGAACAACTGATGCTTCCAATTAATGGGCTCTATTTAAAAAAAAATATTACCCATAAAAATCATGTTTGAAAACAATTCTATCAATCAACAAAAATCAAATTCCATTTCATCAAAATCTTCTCTTCTTTCGAAGCATTGTTTGCTTATCCTGGGAATCCACCATGACGTGTTTAGGCTAGGTTTAAGAGTCCCCAACGACATCTTATCCCTCTTTCACAACACAAACACAATCAAAGACAATCTCCTGACGCTATCAGAATAGGTGTGAGAGAACCCAAGAGGTGCCCTATTTCAATTAGCATAACTATGTTAGGTATGAGAGAACCCTAGCGGCATCCTTTCTTAGTGGGAATTCTTGGTTTCCATTCGTGGCACAATTCTATGAAAACCCCTAGTGTGTTTAGGGTAGGTGTAAGAGAACCTGAGCAACATCCTATTCCCTTTAGCATATGCATAAAAATAAACACATATCTTTTATCTCGGGCTATTTTTGATGTGAGAGCAAGCCCTGGCACTCCCTAATTAGCTACTCTAGGTCGGGTCTACATGCTACCTCGCTAGTATGTCAACCCAGTGGTCACTTATTTGGAAGATGTGAGTCCCCACACTTTCTTCCTAACTTTACCATTGCAAACCAATGAGTGCTTTATTAGTATGGCAGACTTCATTGGCCAGCCAGTAAGCTACCTAATGTTGATCTTATTTAAGAAGATGTGAGTCCCCGAGCTTTCTTCTTGAATAAATCACCATGATCTAATTAGGTCGAGTATATTTGAGGTTTAGGATAAGTCCCCCAGAGGCTCCTTTCTCTTGACTACATTTGAGTCGATATAAGTCCTCCATTCACTTAAGAGTAGGTCGATAGACCTCCGAAATAAGAGATAAACTATCCAAGCAATCTATTTCGCTATAGGAGGATGAGAATCCTTGAGCTTTCTTCCTAGACTGATTGTTGCAAACTGACGAGCACCTTAGGTTGGTTGATGTTCGCTATGCTGACAGCGACTTACTTGATGGATACACCACTCTTGGCAGATGTGAGTCCCCATGCTTTCTCCTTGAGTTGACCATCAAATACCTATTTGATATATGACTAGCAATGTCATCTTCTCAAGGGTTTTTATTAAGCCTTTAAGCCCCTCTCCTATGTATTCTATTTGGATCATGTCCTTCACCCCATTTAGATATTACGAAGTTAATTTTGGATTGGTCCCCTTCCTAGTCACCCCCTATGGTTGGAGAATTTGTTCATTGATGCACGATTCTCCCTTAGGTCAAAATGGGATAAGTCTAGTCGATATAAGCTTCTGATGATCCCTTGCAAACTAACAGGGTCCACGATAAACAAATAAATAAAATAAAAAAATTAATTCGCTTGTAGATTAGAAATTTAAGCCCCCAAAGGGCCCCTTTTATCAAGTAGGCATCCTATCTTTAAGGCAGTGTCAACAGAACTCCCTATAGGAATTTCTTAACTACCTGGAGATAAATCTCTCATCACATTCCACTCTAGTCGTTCAATTTATTTTTTGACAAGTGTATATAGTCATTCCCCTTTGGAAGATGTAAGACTATACATTCCTTCTAATGATGAAACCCATGGGTAGCCCTTTGTCCATTTATCCCAAAGCAACCAATCAATCACCCCAAAGGATCTTTAGTGGAAGATGAGTCCAGCTTTCTTCCCTTAAATTGATCATTGCAATCCAAAGACACCTTTGGTTGGATAGATCTCCTCATCACGAGAAGCTACTCCCCTCGCTCGTAAAAGCCAGGCTCCATCTCGGTGATCCATCACAAACTAATGGAATCCATCAAAACGAGCTTGAAAATGAAATTAGACTTGACTATCCTTGAGTTGATCTAAGTCCAACCATTTTCAATAAATTTCAGTCGTTCAATTTGTTGCCAATATATCACCCTAGCAACGTCCAATTTGGAGGATGTAAGTCTATGCTTTCTTTTCTAGTCGCATACCGAAAGGCATCCCATTGGTTTGGTAGTCCAACTATGTGTTTAATTGACTATCCCTTTAGATTGGTAAATCTGAGTTAGGTCTAGGCCTCCATGGCTTCTACTCAATGCAATCCATAACAAACCAACATGGTCCATCTCAAATTCCAAATTTAAAAATCTAAAACAAATAAAGCAAACAAAAATAATCAATCAATCCAAATCTAATCTTTTGCTTCTCCTCAGTGAGATGCTAGTCTTTCTCGATTCCCCAACGGATCCAGAATTCGAATCCCTCAGCAGATTTCATGACCCCTCCCTTGTGGATGACTTGAACTTGCCTCCCAAATGGAAAGTTCACTTGTTTATCCCCGGTGGATTCAAAATAAATACAATTAAATAAATAATAAATTGAAATAAATTCAACCCTCTTTCCCAGGAGGACTTAATTAAACAAATCAAATTTCTCCCCAGTGAGACTCAAATCAGATCAAACCTCTCATCCCTTTATGGATGACTTGAACCTGCTTCCTTAGTGGAAGGTTCACATACCTTATCCCTAGTGGATTCCTCCTTCCCTCTCTTATGTCCTTGAAATAAGTAGAGCCACATTGCACTATGTTTTAGATTCTTTCTACACCTTAGGTTTGGAGTAGATCATCTCTATTAGTGCTTGTGATCAAATTGTTGATCATTTCAACACAATATGCTGTTCCTTCCACACCACTCCTATTGGGCACCCTTTATTAACCTCATTTTTAGGATGATGTCTCAACCCCTTCATCTTGGACATATGACTCCTCTTAGACTTTAAGAGATCCTTAGTCCTAAGACACATCTAGTGATTAGGTGGACACTAAAGCTAATTGTAGAGACTTAGAAGAGTTAGCCATAGGATTAGGTCATGCCTTAGGGGTGTTAGGAAAATTTGCCTACCCTATAGCTTGAACCACATTCCTCACTTCCTTCCTTCAAGTCAAACTCCAAATCAAATCTACATCAAACCTAAATCAATTCTAGCTTAAATGATTTTCTCCAAACCCAAATCAATTTCACATGATTGAAACTTATGATTGAAGCCCATGATTGAAATTCCAAATCTTGCCTAAGTCCTTTAATCCCCTCCTAAGGACTTAACCTAAATCATGTTCAAATCAATTCAAACTCATGAAATTTTCTCATAACTCATATATATTCTCATTTATATGCACATATATAAATAAAATATAAATTTAAATCAATCAAACTAAATCCAAAATTCATATCCAAATTCAAGATCTTGCCTAAGTCCTTTAATCCCCCTTAAAGACTTAGCCTAAATCTTATTCAAATCAATTCAAATTCTTATAAATCATTTATATTCTCATTTATATTCACATATATAAATGAAATATAAATTCAAATCAATCAAACCAAAATCCAAATTCAAAATTCATAAATGTTTCCAAGTCACTTTGATTTTCTCTTAAGGACTTAGCATCATGTCAAATCACTTCAAATCTTTAAAATTTTCCCATAAACCATTTATATTCTCATATATATTCACATATATAAGTGAAATATAAATTCAAACAAACAAAACCAACTCCAAAACTCAAACTAAAATTCGATCAATTTCCAACCTAAGCCTTTCAAGTCAAAATCTTGAACTTGGCCAAATCAATTTCAAATCAAGCCAAACCCTTGATTTTTCTTCATGATTCAATCAATTGTTCAATCATGAATCCAAATATAAATACAAACTTCAATCACTTTACCAAAACTCAATTCAAAAATCAAACCTAAATCAAACTCATGTTCACCCTTTGAACTTGAAATCAAAATGAATCAAAAAATCATTTGACTTCAAACCACTTAAAATGGATTTATATTTCAATCATAGTCCATATGTGAGTTCAATTAAACTCAAATCAAGCTTTGACCCATTTGACTCACTTAGGCTCATTGACCCAAAGTGACCTAAAGTAACATGAGCCAAATTCAATCAACCAAATTAGATTGAACTAAGCCCACCTAAGCCTCTCATCATGCTCAACAATCATTATGACGTGATCAATCACTCAAATTGGGTCAAACCAAGTCAAACCTAAGGGTTGACCAAGTCAACACTTAGTCAAAATGAAACCCAACATAGCCAAAATCTATCATAGGCTAAATTGATTGAAACCATTGATCAAAACTCATTCATGATCAATGTTTGAACTTGATCAAGTCAACATTTGAGCTAACCCAGCAATTGGTCACTTGACCCAAGTTGACCAAACTTGACCTAAAAGTCAAAATGTCAAAACTTGATCTAAGCCAAATTTATAAAACAATGGGTCAAGTTCATCCCAAAATGATTGTTGAACTTGACCAAAGCCTCAATTGGCCAACTAGACCTAACCTAGCCCAATTGGCTTTGAACCTAACTTGACCTAAAGAGTCAAATTGAGCCAAATTCAAATATGAACCAAAATTGATTGGAAATAAAGATACCAATTCATTTCATGTGACCAACCAAACATGAAACACATGACTTAACCCAAATAGGTCAAATGGGTCACCTTAACTTCACCCTCAAGGATCAGTATCATGAAGGTTGCCCATAGATCAAATTGAGCTATGCACTTTGTTAAAGAATTAGAGTTGTCCTTGAATTTGATTTTGGCCAGAGGAGGAGTGGATGAGGTGGCCATGTGCTTTAATTGAGTGGAGGGAGAATTCTAGTCATGGGTTAAGTGAATTTTTATCCCATGAAATTCTAGTCATTAGATGTGATTGTCTTTGTGTTTAGATGGCATGGGAAAATTTTGGGATCAATCTGAGCTCAATCGAGCTCGGATCATCCACTTGAAGATGGACAGTGTCCATTCTTCACAGGGATTTACAGAGAAGAATCATGGGCCATCCATCCACATTTTAGATGGACAACCGTGATTAAAAAATATAGCATCCACGTTTTAACCTATTTGATCTACGGCTTTAATCTCAGCCGTCCGATCCTTAATCAGACGACTGAGGAGAAAGCGCGTAGCACCGACACTGATGCAGTGCTATGATGTGATTACTTTATTATCCAATCCCATCATGCCACATGGAAAGCACATGCTACATCGCCCAAGTGGCACCGATGGGATTAAATACTTAATTAGGTTATTAAATGTTCTAATTAATTATGGAAACTTCCTAAATTCATATCTAAGCCTAGAAAAATAAAAAAATATGAAATAAATTACATTGGATAGATAACTAAATATAGAATATTCTAAAAATAATTTCAATGAATTTTGAATAGTATTTTTCTCTAAATTTGGGGTTTATTGGGAATGTTATTTTGCTAATTATCCTCTAATTAGTCCACTGATTAATCCCAAACTTCTTGTGCTTAATTAGTGGGATGACTCCTGCCTCCCCTAATTTTCTTGGGATTTATTGGTGGCTTAATTTGGAGAATTGCTAATTCATTCCTTAATTAAGCTTAATTAAGAGCATAATTAGTGGTTTAACCCTCTAATTGAGTCAATTAAGTTTTAATTAAGTGAATATGAGATTTAGGGAATAATTTTGGATGTTTTCCTTAAGATATTCTAAACCCCCTTTTCTTTCTTAATCTAACCTTAATTAAGAGTTAATTCACTAATTACCCCCTTAATTAATTTCACAAAATTCTAAAACTTTCTAGAACTCAATTAATCTATCTTGGGTAGATGCTTAGGTGTTCAAGAGCCTAAGTTCATTAAGGAAATTAAAACTCAACTCACATGTGTGAGAGGTGTTATGAAAGTACTTAAGTTAAATCCCTTAGTTTAATTAATCATTAATCATGAGCCAATTGCATTAGGTACCTTTCTTTCTTAGGTGCATTTTTGATTTAAATTCCTTGTGTGGTTTTATCTCATCCCATTAGCTCATAATTATTTGATTAAGTATGCTAAGGTGGTGTAGTTAAGGGGTAATTAACACACTTAATCTATACCTTAACCTAACCAAAGCATAAAATTGATCTAATCACCTAAAAATTAAGCAAAATAATAAACATATGTGAAATGGGTTAGGAACATCAAACTCACCTCACATTTCTCAAATTAAATCAAAATCAAACCTTCTCTAAAAATAACTTGATTTATTTTAAACTTTCTTATTTCATAAGATTATCTTTAGGAATTAATTAGGGTGTTTACATGTTTTCATCACTTTAATTCTTTCCTCACATGCTAAATGTGTATGTCATTAGAATTTCATGCCTTCATTCTTTTCAAAAATCAAAATGAAAGTGAATTGTTTTCTTTATGTCAAATTGCATGTTTTGGCTAAAGTAAAATTTGAATGGCAATTATTACTATTAAATTCAAAACTATTTTTTTAAAATCTATAAATCAAATATCTAAAACTGAAAGTGTGCTACTTATGATTAGTTATGAGCTTGCATGTGGATATAAGTATGAAGATATGCATAGTTCCTTCCTTCTCTTTCTTTTAGTATGGGTTTAAATAAGATTATAGTTCATTTGAAAAGAACATAACACTTGCCTATTTCCCTTCATATTCACTCCTATATTAAGAAGGGCATCTACATTTGCACATATAAATTGCATAAACAAAACAAATCAACCAACACAAACTTTTGCATCTTTCTTTTCCATTCATTTCTTTTGTACACATGCTTGTATTTAAGAAAAGTGATATATTAGTCGACAACCTCAGGGTTGTGAGACTTTAAGTAGCACTAAGTAGGTCTTGTACCTTACACCCATGGTTAACAATGGCGCCATACTCACTTATGCCGTTCATACATACATGTGTGCATGTGAAAAATGGATAAGAAAACCTATTTTCTACTTAATGAAAATCATGAATCATAAAGCATTCAAATTTTCTTAAGTAACTCACTTAGCATTCATCATAAAGTATGCTAAACATTTCTATTTGTATGTATAGATATGCTAAGGATTCATTCATATGCATGTTATACATGTTGGGAAAGAAAATGATGTCATGTGTGTTTTGTGATCTTAATTCGCTTTACTTAATCTTAAAATGCCATTATTTTTTGAATAGGTTTGTTTAGGGAAAATCTAACCTTAAGATTAATTAAAACATGTAATAAAATATTCACTAAATAAAATTAAATATGAATCTACTTTAGAAATTACTTAAGGTGGGGAAGGAAAGAGAAGTTTCTCTTCTCTTTTTCTTCTCTTTACAACACTTAGTAATTAATTGTAGGTTCATTCAAACCTAAGAAAAACATCAAATAAAATAAACCCAAATCAACTAAACAACTTAAACAAAACCACCCTCTAAGTTGGACATCTTCATTCTTAGGAAATCTAAACCTTAAAGCCCTAGCTAAACATACCACACAAACCTTTTAATGCACACACATTAGATTAAGTCACCATTTCTAGATTTAGGTTGGGATGGTACATGGATTGATGTTTTCTTTTTTTATGATGTATTATTTCTTGTCTGGATGCTAGGTGAATGTGCGTAGAATGAATGGTAGGATGATTTAGTCTAATCATTATTTTCTATCGAGGATTGTGCTTAAGGGGTGTTATAATAAAAATATAACTTCTTTTGTTGTGCATGTGCTTATATGCCTAAGCATAATCCAATAGGCTAGGTGGACTTGATCACCCATGTGTGGGTGCTAAGTCTAATATACATGCTTGGGACTTATATGGTTTGTTTAGCTAATCTCAATTTTGCAGGTGTTAGTTAGATTTACTTTTCCTTTTCATGTATTTTTGCAATTAAGATTTAGAATGATTGTTATGGGAGATCAGGATGAGCATTGGTCATAAGATTACATCTTATACACCATGTGAAGCCTTTGGAACAACCACCTTCCAACCATCCAAAAAGAAGGAACAAAAAGAAGGAACCAAAAAGAAGAAAGAAGAAAGAAAAAAGAAGAATGAAGAAAAGAAGAAATGAAGACCCTCATAACATGATTTTCCTTACTTGATTGTAAATTAATTCATTTGTAATTCGGGTTGTATAAGGGTAAAGCTTGATTACCCAATTTGTTTTTGGGTTTATGCGATGGTGCCCGACCACAAATAGCCTTTTATTCTTTTGCTTTAGCTTTATAAAATGTTTGATATTGTGTTTAGCTTGTGTAATAAGATGGAATGTTTCCTAGTTTCTTCCTTGCTTGATACATGGCTTGGATGATGATTAGGCTCTTAGGGAAAAATAAATCTTCTTCCAAATTAATCAACTCAAAATTAAAATAAACAACTCATAACCTATTTTAATGACTAAGTTAAATCAAGATAAAAGAATTAACAACCCCTTAGTTTGACGAGTATTTTTTTTATAACATCATGCATAAAAGCATATTGTTACACTCTTGATTAGAGGGCTTCCACCTTTGCTAGAGAAACTTGGCTTGACCTTTGAGAGCCATGGTGAAAACACACCTCCTCCCTTCTCACTGATTTTGGCCAATAATTTTACTTCTCATGCATTAGGCATATGAATCCTATAAGCCTGAGTCAAATGATTACCCAAAAATGAAAATAATATGTAATATATTTTGCATTAGATCTAGGTCATTTCTCATGCCCTTATATGATCTAGTCTTTTAGGGAGTGAGTTTAAGGACTTAGTCTCTTTCTAAATAAATAACAGCCTAGCTATCTTGCATAAAGCATATGACTTGCCTACATGAATTTAGAATCATAGGAGGAGTTAGTTGGCAGCCACCCCCAAGCAGTTGTAAGGAAAAGCAATCGGGTTGGTTTATCCTCTCTTTTGGAGGCAAATCAAATACCCATTTTGCCTTAGATTTAGGTCAGTGCTTTTGGCCCTCACCAAAGCTCCCTAGATTTAGGTTCTGAGGTCACTTCTCTCTTCTATGGGCATTAAGCATAAATCTTTACCTCTTAGGCATTTTCCATAACCTTGTATTGTGGAATTATAAGCCTAAACTTCTAATAAAAAAATTTAACTCAAATAAACAATTCAATTTCAAAATGTAAAGCCCAACTATAGGATAGTTTGAGATGTTTGCTAGTTTCCTAACATCATGAGCATCTTCTACTTATCTTCCTTTGGCTTTGATAATAATTCACTCTCTTTGATCAATACCATTTGATCTGCCCAAAATAAAAAATTGATTGATAGTCCCACCTATTGAAATCTTTGGAGACAATGATCATTTATCTTAATCAAGAGTATTCCTAAGGAATCCTTTTCCTTATGATATAATTAACTATGGAGACTTGCCCCTATAGGGAACTTAATGAACACAGTTTAAAATAAACCTTACTTTACTTTTCCATGTAAAGTAGAGGAAGAATCTTTGGTACACATGTAGACCCATTATCTTTAGGAGTCCTCGTTGAGGTGATTAGGTCAATTGTAGGGTGGTGACTTCTATCTTTCAAGATAATTCACCTCTCCTTAATGTCGTACCTGATCACCCTGGATAAGAACATTTGTGGATCTACGTGGTGTCAAAAATGCATAAAGAAAGAAGAAGTATATTTCTATCTTCATTTTATCCTGCATAGAGTGAAGATGGAAGTAATCCTTTTTTTTCTTTTAGAAATCCTTATAAAATTTCACCATAGATTCATATGCCTAATGCATGAGAAATAAGATTATGAGCCAAAATTAGCGAGAAGGGGAGGTATTTTTCCACCATGGCTCTCATAGGTCAAGCCAAGTTTTTTGGCAAAGGTGGAATCCCTTCAATAAAGAGTGAAACAATATGCTTTTGTGAATGAGGTTAGCAAAGAAATACTTATCCAGCTAAGGGGTTACTAATTCTTTTATCTTGATTTCTAGCCTAAGTTTTAGGTGAGATTATGAGTTATTTATTTTTAATTTTGAGTTGTTTAATTTGGTAGAAGATTTATTTTTCCTAAGAGCCTAATCATCATCCAGGCCATACATCAAGCAAGAAAGAAAGAAGGAAAAACATGCCATCTTAATGCACAAGCTATACAAAATATCAAACATTTTATAAAGCTAATGCAAAAGAATAAATGACCATTTATGGTCGGGCACCACTACACAAACCCAAAAACAAATTGGGTAGTCGAGCTCTACCCTTATACAACCCAAATTTCAAATGAATTAATTTACAATTAAGTAAGGAAATTCATGTTATAGGGGTCTTCATTTCTTCTTTTCTTCTTTCTTCTTTTCTACTTTTGGTTCCTTCTTTTGGATTGTTGGAATGTGGTTACTCCAAAGGCTTCACATGGTACATAAGATGTAATCTTATGACCAAAGTTCATCCTAATCCCCCATAACATTTATTCTAGAATCCTAATTGGAAAATTACATGAAAAGGGAAAATAAAATCTAACTAACATGTACAAAATAGAGATTAACTAAACAAACCATACAAATCCCAAGCATGTATATTTGACTTAGCACCCCACACATAGGTAACCAAGTCCACCTAGCCTATTGGATTATGCTTAGAGGTATAAGCACCTGCACAACAAAAGCATTTATATTTTTATTTATTGCAGCGCCCCTTAAGTACAATCCCCTATAGAAGACAATAATTAGACTAAATCATTCTTCCATTCATTATAATCATATTCACCTAACATCCAGACTAAAACATAACATCATAAAACAAAAGCAAACATCAAACCATGCACCGCCCTAACCTAAAGCTAGAAATGGTGGCTTAGCCTAATGTGTGTGCTATGTAAGGTTTGTGTGGCATGCTTAGCTATGGCTTTAAGGTTTAGATTTTTTAAGTGTGAAGATGTTCAACTTAGATGGGTAGTTTCATTTATGTTATTTAGTTGATTTGGGTCAATTTCATTTGATGATTTTTGTTTGTTTTAAATGAACCTACTTAATTACTAAAGGTTGTAAAGAGAGGGAAAAGAGAAGAGAACTTCCCTTTCCTTCCCTACCCTAAGTAACTTCTAAAGCATATTCATGTTTAATTTTGTTTAGTGAATATTTTATTATGTGTTTTAGTTAATCCTATGTTTAGATTTTCTCTGAACAAACCTATTCAAAATGAAAGGCATTTTAAGATTAAGTAAAGTTAATTAATATCACAAAACACACATCACTTCATTTCTTTTCCAACATGTATAACATGCATATGAATGAATCATAAGCATATTTATACATACAAATGGAAATGTTCAGCACACTTTATGATTAATGCTAAGAAATATTGCTTAATAAAATTACAATTTTTTATGATGCATGATTTTCATTAAGTAGAAAAGAGGGGTTTCTTTTATCCATTATTCAATTGCACATGTGTATGCATGAAAGGAATACATGAGTATGGTGCTGTTGTTAGCACTAGGGGTGTAAGGTACAAGACCTACTTAGGGCTACTTAAAGCCTCACAATCCCGAGGTTGTCCAAACTAATATACCACTTTCCTTAAATACAAACACATGTACAAAAGAAATGAATGGAAAAAGAAAGATGCAAAGAGTTTGTATTTGTTTGCTTATTTTGTTTATGCAATTTATATGTACAAGTGTGGATGTTATTCTTAAGTAATAGCATAGGAATGGAGAGGAATGGGATTAGGCAAGTGTTGTGTTCTTTTCAAATGAACTATGCACTTTGCCAAATCATATTCAAAACTATGCTAAAAGAAAAAAAGAAAGAAAGCCACACTATGTACATCTTCATATTTATATTCACATGTAAGCTTATAAATAATTATAAGTAGCACACTTTTAGTTTTAGGTGTTCGATTTATAGATTTTGAAAATAATTTTGGATTTAGTAGTGATAATAGCATTCATATTTTTACTTTAGCCAAAACATGCAATTTGACATAAAGAAAATATTTCATTTTAATTTTGATTTTAAAAGATATGAATGCATGAATTTCTTATGACATACACATTTAGCATGCTAGGAAAGAAATAAAGTGATGAAAGCAATGTAAATTCATTTATTCTAATTAATTTCTAAAGATAATCCTATGAAATAAGAAAGTTCAAAGTAAATCAAAGTTTGTTTAATGTGATTTTTATTTTGAATTTGCTTTATGTTTGATTTGGGAAATGTCCAAGAATGTTTGCTGGTCCTAACCCATTTCCTTCATGTGTATGACATTTCAATTTAATCTTTAGATGATTAGATGATTTTTATATTTTGATTAGGTTGAGGTATGAATTAAGTATGTTAATTACCCCTTACCTATACCACCATAGCATATTTAACCAAATAATTATGAGCCAATGATATGACAGAACCACAAGAATTTAAATCAACAAATAAGAAAAGGGCCAAATGCATTTATCTCATGATTAATGATTAATTAGCTAAGGTTTCACTTTCATACAACTTCACTTAACTTCTATGTATTCTATTAATTATTGATTAAAGAAAGAAATTATTAATTAGCAATTTTTAATTAAAATCAAAATAAAAAATTAAATCATCCACTAATCATAACACAAAAGATTAAATTAATTCATTAATTAATTAATAATCTTAAAATCAAATTCCCATCAAATCCCAATTAAATATCTTTGTTAAATCTATTGGAATTAATTTTATATTATTCTAACATCTAATACCTTTCATATGCTATTTATTTCACATTTTTTTGATTTTTTTGCACTTAGATATGATTTTTTGAAGTTTCCTTGCTTAATTAAGTAATTTAAATCCCTAATTATATGGTTAATCCTTGCCATGGAGGCTGATGTAGTGCCCACTTTCCACCGTCCATCTTCCAAGGGAAGATCCAAACTTGATTGAGCTTGGATTGGATCTAAACTCAACCCACACCATCTAAGGGTAAAAGGGGATACTTCCAAAGGTTAGTTTCTCATGGGATAAGACTTTCTTTCACAAAGCTCCACATTATGGCTAGATTGAGCTCAATTTAATGGCATACCTCACAATGGCTATCATCGGTGCTCGATTCCCTTGGAGAAGCTTCTTCTAGTGGAGATGAAGCTTTACTGAAGTTTGGAGGTGTTGAGATTGGGTAGATACCTCTAGAGGCCAACTCCACCTTCACTTGAGCTCAGTCTTGGTTGAAGTAGCACCTCCCTTTCCTTTCGAGCATGGGAAAAAGCTTAGGTGAATTCGAATGAGCACTCTGATGAAGCTTGCAAAGGGAATTGGATTGGTATTGAGTGTGGAGTGGGATTGAATTTTAATGGAGCTCCCCTATTTTCAGCCTAAGAAAACTGTGAAGATGGAATTTCAATTTCACTCTAAGAAGCTTGAGATCACTTAGTAATGGCTCCTCCGGCTTCCTATGCTTTAATTGAATAGGGCATAATGAGATTCAAGTGAAATTAGGGGGAGTATATCTCTCCCTAGAGAAATCAGACGACTGACCAAGAAGATGCCATTTTGATCTAATTAAGCTCCTTGAGTGGGTTGTTAGGCTGTTAGAGGTGTCTTTGCATTCAGTTTGGCCTAAGGAGTGGAGTAGTGGAGCTCCCATGTGATTAAATCAGTGGAGGAATGATCCCATGTGGCTAATTTCATGCAAGTGGTCAATTTTGATCGTAGGCTAAGTTGGGTTGACCCAAACCCATTAGGTTAGGTGCACCACATTCACTAATGTACACTTGGTCCACTAGGAGGATGCCAAGTGATCATGAAGAGGATTTGATCAAGTTTATGTGAATTTGGCCAAAATTTACTCTATGGCTTAGGGGTAAAATGGTCATTTGGCTTGGGTTATACTTTGAATATGTTTGGTGTGATTTAAAAATGGGTTAGGCCAAGTTTTATTGAATTTGGAGTTGGTTTGATGTGATTTGGCTCATGTTGACCCATTTAGGTTAAAATGGGTCAACTTGGGTCAAGTTGACCAATTGGTCAAATTGGGTCAAACCAAGGGTTGGGTCAAGTTCATATGACTATTTAAAATGTTTTGGTGGCTTTGGGTTGATTCAATTTGGTTTATATTTGAATTTTTTTTAATTGAATTCACATAGGTCAAATGGGTCAAGTTGACAAATTTTACCCATTTGACCTATTTGGGTTAGGACATGGGTTGGCTTAGGTTTAGTTGGTCATTTGAAATAGATTGGTGTCTTTGTTTCCAATCAATTTGGTTTATGTTTGAGTTTGTCTCAATTTGACCTTTTAGGTCAAGTTTGGTTCATGGTCAATTAGGCTAGGTTAGGTCTAGTTGGACAATTAAGGGTTTGGTCAAGTTCAACAATCATTTTGGAATGAACTTGATCCACTAGTTTCAATCAATTTGGCTTAGATCAAGTTTTGACACATTTTGACTTTTAGGTAAAGTTGGGCCAACTTGGGTCAAGTAGCCAATTGGGCTAAGTTAGGCTCAAATATTGACTTGATCAAGTTCATTGATCATGAATGAGTTTGATCAATCATTCTATGGTGAATTTTGGCTAGTTTATTTCATTTTGGCTAAGTTGACTTGGTCAATCCTTAGGTTGACTTGATTTGACTCAATTTGGGTGATTGATCATCTTATGGTGATTGGATCATGATGAGAATTTAAAGAGCTTAGTTATAATTTAACTCATAAATTTCACTTTGGGTGAGTAAGTAGGTCAAATGGCTTGGTCAAAGCTTGATTTGAGTTTGATCGAACTCACATATGGACCTATGACCATTTGCAAGTGCTTTGAAGTCAAATGAGTTTTGATTCACTTGACAATTTCAAGTTCAAAAGGGTGAACATGAGTTTGACTTGGATTTGATTTTTGAATTTAGTTTTGGTTTGGTGATTGAGGTTTATGTTTATATTTGGATTCATGATTGAAGGATAGATTTAATAATGAAGAAAAATTGATTTGAATTGATTTTAAGTTCAGACTTGAAAGGTTGGATTTGATTGAATTTGAGTTTGATTTTTTGGAGTTGGTTTTATTGATATTTCATTTATATGTGTGAATATAAATGAGAAATAATTAATAATTTCATGAATTTGAAGTGATTTGAACTTAATTTAGGTTAAGTCCTTAAGAGGGAATCAAAGTGACTTAGGAAAGATTATTGATTTGGATTTAAATTTTGGATTTTTTGATTGATTTGAATTTATATTTCATTTATATATGTGAATATAAATGAGAATATAAATGGGTTGTGAGAAAATTTCATGAATTTGAAGTAATTTAGATTTGATTTGAGCTAAGTCTATGAGAGAGCATTAAAGTACTTAGAAAATGTTTTAAACTTGGAATTTCAATCATGAGCTCCAATCATTTGGAATTGATCATGGATTTCAATCATGTGGTGTTGATTTGGATTTGGAGGAAATCAACTAAGCTGGAATTAATTTATGTTTGACTTGAAGGAAGGAAGTGAGGAATTTGGTTCAAGCTATAGGGTAGGCAAATTTTCTTAACACCCTTAAGGCATGACCTATTCCCATGGCTAACTCTTCTAAGTCTCTAAGGCTAGGTTGAGTTTCCACCTAATCACTAGATGTGTCTTAAGATTAAGGATCTCTTAAAGTCTAAGAGAAGTCCTATGTCTAAGATGGAGAGGTTGAGAGCTCATTCTACAAATGAAGTCAACAATATCTTTCAGCCTTAAAATGCCGATTACATACATGCATGACTGATTTTCAATGAACTCATTCATCATCAAGTTGAATGCTATGTTGACGATCAAGTAGTCAAAAGCAAAGAAAAGGAAGACAATCTCTTCAATTTGAGAGTAGTTTTTGAATGGTTAAAATAATTTAACCTCAAAATGAATCCCCTGAAGTGTGCATTCGGAGTAGCTTCAGGAAAATTCCTTGGGTTTGTTGTCTGACACCAGGGAATAGAGATCGACCCATAGAAGATCAAGGTTATCTTAAAAATGCCACCCCCTAAAAGTCTAATTCAACTCAGATCATTTCAAGGGTGGTTGGCATATCTAAGATGCTTCATATCCAACCTATCAAGAAGATGCCAGACATTCTCAGCACTTGCAAAAAGGATGCCAAATTCAAATGGGATGATAAATGCCAGCATATTTTTGAAGACATTAAGCACTACCTCATGAAGTCGCTAGTTCTAACAGCCCCTATCCTAGGTAAACCATTGATCCTATACACCGCTGCATTTGATGACTCCCTTGGGGCTTTGTTGGCTCAAACCAACGATGAGGGGAAAGAAAATATCTCTACTACCTCAATCATCATCTAATTCCTGTTGAGGCAAACTACCAACCTATTCAGAAGTACTGCCTAGCTTCTTTGCATCTCAAAGCTACGACACTACATGCTTTCTCACAAAGTGAATCTGATCTCTAGAATCAATCCACTGTAATATATCATGACACGGCTGATGTTATTTGGACAGTTGGCATGATGGTCTATGATTTTGTCATAGTTTGATATCACATTTTTACCTCTCAGTGCTGTGAAAGGATAGACACTAGCAGATTTCTTAGTAGCACACCCACTTTTGCTATGTCTTTGCTTAGTGATGACCTCCCTGATATCTTAAGTCATAGCATAGGAATGAATAGAAAATGAAATTAGGCAAGTATTGTGTTCTTTTCAAATGAACTATACACTTTGCCAAATCTTATTCAAAATTATACCAAAAGAGAGGAGATAGAAAACTACACTAAGCACATCCTTATATTTTACTCACATGCAAGCTTATAAGTAAGATAAAAGTAACACACTTTCAGTTTTGATAATTGATTCATATATTTTTGAAAATAATTTGAAATTTAATAGTGATAATAGCCATTAATATTTCTACTTTAGCCAAAACATGCAATTTGACATAGAGAAACATTTTCATTTTAAATTTGATTTTGAAAAGCATGAATATATGAAATCATATGAGACACATATTTAGCATGTTGGGAAAGAGCTAAAGTAATGAAAGCATGTAAACACATTCACCTAAATAAATTCCTAAAGATACAATCTTATGGAATAAGAAAGCTTAAAGCAAATCAAAGTTTGTTTAATGTGATTTTTGTTTGATTTTTGAGTTTGACTTAATTTGAAAAATGTGAGGTGAGATTGCTATTCCTAACCCATTCCCACATGTGTTTGATATTTTTGTTCAATTTTTAGGTGATTAAATCCATTTTATATTTTGATTAGGTTAAGGTATGAATTAAACATGTTAATTACCCCATACCTACACCACCTTAGCATAGTTAATCAAATAATTATGAGCCAATGAGATGACATAAAATCACACAATGAATTTATATTAGCAATGCACCTAGGAAGAAAAGGGGCCTAATGCAATTTGGCTTATGATTAATGATTAATTAAGCTAAGGGGTTTAACTTAAGTAATTTCAAAACACCACTCACACATATGAGTTGAGTTTTGAATTTCTTAATTGTACTTAGGCTCTTGAACACCTAAGCATCTACCCAAGAAATTAATTGAGTTATGGAAAGTTTTAAAATTTTAGAAAATTAATTAAGGGGATAATTGGTGAATTAACCTTTAATTAAGGTAAGATTAAGGAATAAAGGAGGTTTAAGGAATATCTTAAGGAGAGTATCCCAAAATTATTCTCTAAACCTTACATTCACTTAATTAAAATGTAATTGGCTCAATCAGAGGGTTAAATCACTAATTATACCCTTAATTAAGTTTAATTATATTAAGAGTGATTAAGGAATAAACTAGCAATTCCGCTAATTAAGCTACCAATAAATCTCAAGAAAATTAGAGGAGGTAGAAGTCATCCCTCTAATTACACCCAAGAAATTTGGGATTAATCAGTGGATTAATTAAAGAGCAATTAACAAATTAATATTCTAATAAAACCCACATTCAGAGAAAAGAACTAATTAAAATTAATCAAAATTAATTTTAGATAAGCTATGTTCAATTATTTTTTTAATGCAATTTTCTATTTTTTTATTTTTCTATGTTGAGATATGAATTTTAGAAGTTTAGGTAATTCATTAGAATTAAATAAAACCCTAATTATATCACTAATCCTACTGCCACGAATCGTACGCATTCTTTACCGTTGGATATTTAAAATGTCACATCATAGCCATGGTGATGCTATGCACTTTCTCCTCATCAAGCATGGACGTAAACCATAGATCAAAGGATAAAATATAAATATATCGCACATTTTAATCTTAGTCGTCCATCCAAAATGCATGGATAGACTGTTAGAGATCCGTCCCTATTCTCCCCTATGAGCAATGGAGGTCGTCCATGTTCTAAGGTAAGATCTGAGCTCGATTGAGCTCAGATTGGGCAAAAATTTAGCCCACACCATCTAAACTTAATGACAAGCACATCTAACTGTTAAAATTCCATGGTATTAAAATTCCTTTCACAAAGGACCAACAAACATTGAAATTAAGCTCAAAAAATGGCTAACCTTGCCAAAGGTGATCGCTGGTGCTCAATTCCCTTGGAGAATCTTTGTCTGGTTGAGATGAAGGTTTGCTGAAAGATTGAGGGGTTGAGGTTGAGTAACTTCTCCTATGGACCAACTCCTCCTCCAAGTGAGCTCGGCTTTGGTCTAGGGCACCCTTCCTTGGCCTTTGGAGCTTGGGAAAGAACTTACATGAGCTCGACTAAGTTCCCTAAGAGTGCTTGCAAAGGGAATTAGGCTGAGGTTGAGTGTAGAGCAAGTTGGCAATCAAGCTGAGCTCCCCTATTTTCAATGTATAAAAATTGAGAAGATGAACTTCCAATCTCCCTCTATGAAGCTTAGGATCACTTTCAAATGGCTCCTCTGATTTCCTTACACTCAATCAACAATGGCTCTCTGAAGATTCAAATGAATTAAGGGGAGAATATCTCCCCCTTTGGCAATCGGACGACCGAGTAAGGAGAAGTAATTTTGATCCAATTGCCTTGATTCAAAGGGTTTGTTAGGCTATTAGGAGTGTCCTTGATTTCACTTTAGGCTAGGGAGTGGAATGGTGAACTCCCCATGTGCTTCAATTGAGCATAAGGAAGATTCTGATGTGACCATTTCAAAGCATGTGTTCAGTTTGGCCATTGGGTTGGGTTTGGCTGACCCAAACCCATTGGGTTGGGTGCATCACCCTCCTTAGTGTTCACTTGATCCACTAAGAGAGTGTCAAGTGGGTATGAGGAGGATTTGACCAAATTCCAAGTGGAATTAGCCAAAATTTACCCTATGACCTAGAAGTAAAATGGTCATTTAGCTGATTTTTAAATTTGGGTATGTTTGGTATGTTGGGAAAATAGGTTTGTCCAAGTTTCATTGGATTTGGAATTCATTTGGTATGGTTTGGCTCATGTTGACCCATTTAGGTCAAAATGGGTCAACTTGGATCAAGTTGACCAATTGGCCAAATTGGGTCAAACCAAGGGTTGGGTCAAGTTCATATGATCATTTGAAATATTTTGTTGGCTTTGGTTTGATTCAGTTTGGTTTAGGTTTGAATTTGGTTCACATGACTTCATTTAGGTCAAATGAGTCAAGTTGAGTTGACCAATTTGACCTATTTGAGCTAGGTCATGTTGGTGGGTTTGGTTAGTCATATGAAGTGATTGGTATCTTTGTTTCCAATCAATTTTGGTTAAGTTTGAATTTGGCTCAATATGACCCTTTAGGTCAAGTTGGGTTCAAGGTCAATTGGGCTAGGTTAGGTCTAGTTGGCCAATTGAGACTTTGGTCAAGTTCAACAAGTGATTTAGAATGAACTTGACCCATTGGTTTCAATCAAGTCATCTTAGATCAAGTTTTGACATATTTTGACTTTTTAGGTCAAATTAGGTCAACTT
The DNA here is from genome assembly GCA_021442155.1 of Cymbidium sinense. NCBI lineage: Eukaryota > Viridiplantae > Streptophyta > Magnoliopsida > Asparagales > Orchidaceae > Cymbidium > Cymbidium sinense. Next base: position 68,912,972 of record CM038224.1, on the reverse strand, counting down.
GGGTCAAGTGGCCAATTGGGCTAGGTTAGGCTCAAATGTTGACTTGGTCAAGTTTAAACATTGATCATGAATGAACTTAGATCATTGGTTTCAATAAATTTGGCCTATGGTGGATTATGGCTATGTTGGGTTTCATTTTGGCTAAGTGTTGACTTGGTCAACCCCTAGGTTTGACTTGGTTTAACCCAATTTGATTGATTGATCATCCCATGATGATTGTAGATCATGATGAGAGGCATATATGGGCTTAGTTCAATCCAATTTGGTTAGGATTAGAATTTGGCTCATATGGGTACTTTAGGTCACTTTGGGTCAAGTGAGCCTAAGTAGGTCAAATGGCTTGGTCAAAGCTTGATTTGAGTTTGATTGAACTTGTATATGGACTTATGATTGAAATATAAATCATTTTCAAGTTGTTTGAATTCAAATAGGTTTTGATTTATTTGATAATTTCAAGTTCAAACGGTGAACATGAAATGGATTTTGGCTTAATTTTTGAACTGAGTTTTGGTTAAGTGATTGAAGTTTGTATTTATATTTGAATTCATGATTGAAGGTTTGATTGAATCATGAAGAAAAATCAAGGGTTTGGCTTGATTGGAAATTAATTTGGCTAAGTTCAAGATTTTGACTTGAAAGGCTTAGGTTAGATTTTAATTGAATTTGAACTTAAATTTTTAAGTTGGTTTTGGTTGTTTGAATTTATATCTCATTTCTATAGGTGAATATAAATGAGAATATAAATGGGTTATAAGAAAATTTCAGGAATTTGAAGTGATTTGAAGTTGATTTGAGCTAAGTATTTAAGAGGAAACTAAAGGACTTAGAAAATATTTAGAATTTTGGATTTAGTTTGATTGATTTGAGTTTATATTTTATTTATATATGTGAATATAAATGATAATATAAATGAGTCATGAAAAAATTTCATGAGTTTGAATTGATTCGAACATGACTTAGGCTAAGTACTTAAGAGGGAATTAAAGACTTAGGAAAGCTTTTGAATTTGGAATTGAATTTGGAATTTGATTTGATTGATTTGAATTTATATTTCATTTATACATGTGAATATAAATGAAAATATAAATTGGTCATGAGAAACTTTCATGTGTTTTAATTGATTTGAACATGATTTAGGCTAAGTCCTTAAGAGGGAATTAAAGCCTTAGGAAAGATCTTGAACTTGGAATTGAATTTGGAACTGAATTGATTGATTTGAATTTATATTTCATATATATATGTGAATATAAATGAGAATATAAATGAGTTGTGAGAAAATTTCATGAGTTTAAATTGATTTAGATTTGATTTAGGCTAAGTCCTTAAGAGGGAAATGAAGGACTTAGGAAATATTTTGAATCTGGAGTTTCACTCATGTGCTTCAATCATTTGAAATTAATTATGGATTTCAATCATATAATATTGATTTGAGTTCAAAGAAAATCAATTAAGCTAGAATTGATTTAGGTTATATGTTGATTTGATTTAGAGTTTGACTTGAAGGAAGGAAGTGAGGAAGGTAGTTCAAGTTAATAGGGTAGGCATATTTTCCTAACACCCCTAAGGCATGACCTACTCCTATGGCTAACTCTTCTAAGTCTCTAGGGTTAGGTTGAGTGTCCACTTAATCACTAGATGTGTCTTAGGACTAAGAATCTCTTATGTCTAAGAGGAGTCCTATGTCTAAGATGGAGGGGTTGAGAGCTCATCCTAAAAATGAGGTCAATAATCACCCTAGTGGTTCCTTATTTAGGAAGATGTGAGTCCCCGCACTTTTTTCCTAACTTGACCATTGCAAACCGAAAGGCACCCTTTTGTTGGTTAGTTTTACCTCATAGCTGATAAACTATCCCTTTGGATTTGTAAATCTAAGACAGGTCTAGGCTGATATTAGCCCCTTCTTAGTGGATCCATCGCAAACTGATGGAATCCATCAAATTAAAATAATTGAAATTAAAATAAATGCAATTCAATCAAATGACATTATCTTGACTACTTTCAAGTTGATATAAGTCTCTCAGAGGCATTCATTTAGTAGTCACCCAAGGTTGGGTTCATTTGTTGCATCCAACAGATCACCCTAGTGGTTGTCCCTTGATTTTGGAGATGTAAGTCTTCTATGCTTTCTCCTTAGCACAGTCATCTAGAAAGTAACCCCTTAGGTCATATAGTTCTACCATGTGGCAGGTGGACTATCCCTTTAGATTGGTAAAGTTGAGATAGGCCAAGGCTGACATAGCCCCTTCTCAGTGCAATCCATCTTAAACCGATAGGGTTCATCTCAAAATCCAAAACTTAAACAAACAATCAACCAATTTCTCCCTACTTAGACATCAATCATCCCGACTTCCCTAGTGGAGTCAATTAAACCCTATTCTAACTTGCATTCCCCAACAAGTGCACCCTTAAAAGAATTTCAAATCCTCTTATCCCTAGTGGATAACCTGAACCTACTTCCCTAGTGGAATGTTCATGCATCTATCCCTGGCGGTTATACATCCTAATCCCTAATGGATACTCTACCCAGATCATACCTTGCATCCAAACCCAAACCTCTTATCCCTAGTGGTAAACTTGAACCTACTTCCTTAGTGGAATGTTCATATGTTTGATCCCTTGGTGGATCCCTTCTTCCCCCTTATGCCCTTGGCATGAGTTGTTGCATTGCACTAAGATCATGATTCCTTCTACAGCTCAGGTTTAAGAGTAGATAATTTCTATTAGCGCTTGTGATCATTTAGATGTTGTTGATCATCTCGATCAACACCAATACATGCGGAGTGCCTTGTCAGTCACACCACACCTATTGGGCGCCCTTTGTTGACCTCACTTTTGGAGTGAGCTCTCAACTTCCTCATCTAAGTCCTTTGATTTTATCTTATGGACTTAGCCTTAACCAAATCCAAATCAACCCCAATACAATTGATTTTTCTCAAATAAAATTCCAAATCATGAATCAATTCCAAATTCCAAATGATTGAAACCCATGATTAAGTCCAAATTTTTAAATCTTTCCTAAGCCATATGAACCACCTTCATATGCTTGAAACTCTTCAAACCAACTCAAGTTTGGTTGATTTATTTATAAGTCAATTATTCCTTCATTTATATTCACAAATTTAAATAAAATCAAATTCAAACCATTCAAATAAAATCAAACCAAATCAAAATCTTTCTTAAGCCATATGGACCCACCTCCATAAACCTAATCAAATCTTGATCCAAATCTTGGTGATGATTTCTTTATAAATCAATCATTCCTTAATTTATATTCATAAATATAAATGAAACACACCCTCCAATGACCAAAACAAATCAAACCAAATCAAAACCCAAGTTAGCCCTTCTGACCTATATCCTTAAGCTTAATTAAATTTGCTTCCAAATCACTCCAAACTCAAGTGATTTTTTCATAACCCATTTATATCTTCATTTATATTCACAAATATAAATTTAATATAAAAAATGAAAACCAAACTCAAATCAAAATTCCCAAATTTATCCCTTTTAGCTAAACTTTTGAACTTAAATGAATCTAAATCAACTCAAAAGTCATGGATTTCTTCATTTCAATCATTCCTTCAATCATTGATCCAAATATAAACATAAACTACCATTATCAAACCAAATCCAAGTCAACCCAAATCAAACCCAAGTTAACCCTTTGACTTGTCATATGAACCAAAACACATTTGGCTCCAAACCAATTCAATTGGATTTATATTTCAATCTAAGCTTATATGTGGGTTTCACTAAACTTGAATCAAACCTTGATCAAGCCACACTTGACCTAAAAGACCTTTTTAAGCCAACTTCTAATGCAACCCAAATTGGATTGAAATAAACCTATCTAAACCTTACTCATGATCAACAATCATCATGGGGCGATCAACCACATTGAATTAGGTCAAACTAAGTCAAACCTAGCTTTTGACCAAGTTATCATTTAGCCCAAATGAAACCCAAAGTAGCCAAAATCCATTATATGCCAAATTGATTGAAACCATTGATCCAAACCCATTCAAAATTAATGATTGAACATGACTAAACCATCAATTGAGCCAAACCAAGCCTAATTGGCCACTTAACCCAAGTTGACCCAAATTGGCCTAAAAAGCCAAAATGGGTCAAATCATGATTTAATCCAAATTGATTGCAACCAACGGCTCAAGTTCCTTCCAAATCACTTATTGAACCTAACCAAAGCCATGATTGAGCCCAAGTTGACTAATTGGTCAACTTGACCCAACCTATCCCAGATTGACCTAAAAGGTCAAATTGATCAAAATTCAAATTAATTCCAAATTAAACTAAACCAAAGCCTACAATCATTTTCATTCAACCAATTGAACTTGACTCAATACATAACCCAACCCAATTTGGTCAACTTGTCCAATTTGACCCTTTTGAATCCAAATGAGCCAAAACAAAATCTAGGCCAAACCAATCCAAATTTATTGAACCAAAACATCCAAAATCATCATGTGAACCTAACCTAAGCATTGGTTTGACCCAATTTAACCAATTGGTCAACTCAACCCAACTTAACCCAAATGAATCCATTTTGACAAAATGAGGCCAAATCACTCCAAACCAACTTATAGACCCTAGTACTTAGTCAAACCACCCAAACATGACCTAATTCATTCCCAAATCAGCCCAAAAGCTAAGCAGGCCCCACCAAAGGGATTAGCCATCAAACCATGGGATCTAAACCTTAAAACCAATGGATCCAAGATAAAGTCAACTTTCCCATCCCCATGGAAACTTATTAGCACTCTATGGAACCTTCTCCTGACCCACTTAGCTAACCTAACCCACCCCAGGTCAGCCACGGACCTTTGGGAGGTGAGTTGACTCACCTCCAACCCAAACCGAACACCCATTGGATCCAAACCTTTGCATCCTTACATAATGGGTCCATGGTAGCCTTCCATCATTCCTCCTATCCCTAGCGTGCCACCCTGACTTGATGGAGACAAGTAAGGTGGTGAGCCAGTGTAATTCATGCGTACACTGCCATCCATCCATGATGGGAAATTGAGGGGTATACCCCCTCAATTCGAGCATGATTTCACACACACTTGCATCGTGAGCCTTAAGAAGCCATTTCTGAAATCCCATAGAGTGATTCCAAGCCTTCGTGAGCACTCCAAAATCTGGATTTCTCATTCCCGTGCAAAGTCGAAATAGGGGAGGGCAATCTCAATCCGTACTCCCTCGTTTCATAATTTAATCCAAATTCCTCTTAGCCTCACCATCACCATACCCTATCGAAGCCAACCAAACAAATTCCCAAGCTTCCAAGCCATGGGAGGAGTGAGTTAGATTAGAGTCCATGTGGATTGGTCAATTAAGCCTTCCACACCAAATCAAGCTCAAAGCTCTTCAGAGGACTGCCTTAACTAGGTGCTACTTCCAATGTTGCACCGCCGGACATTAGCTTCAGTGAGGTAATTTCTTAAACTGAGCTTTGTATGGAAAAGTGGTTTGGTCCTTTGTGAAGTAAATTTGAATTTCATGAAAAATTAACTATTGGATGTGTGTGTCTCCCTTCCCCAAAGGTGTTGGAAGAATTTAGAGACAATCTGAGCTTGGGTGAGCTCGGATCGAAGGAAGATGGATGACATCCATCTTTTATCGTCATAATGGATAGATCATGAGCGTACATCCGCATGATTGGGATGAAGCGGCTCGATCAAATCCCCATGGTAGCCTTGATTTCTTTCCTAAATTACGGATCAAACCGTGGCCATCTAATCTTCAATCGGACTGTCCACAGAGAAAGTACGTTTTCCGCCGACTAAGTTAGCACACAGATGTGAATACTTAAATAGCCAATCCCATCCATGTGGAAAGTGCGTCCATGCCATGTGTGGCGATGGGATTAAGATTTTAATTAGGGCTAATTAATTAGTTTTTAATCCTAAAACTACCTAAAATCATAACTAATTATAAAAAAATCCAAAAAAAAAATACAAACTTAGACTCATTTTGAAGATATTTCAAAGTAGAATATTGGAAAATTAAAATTAATTAATTTTAAATAGTGAGTTTGGCTTAATTTAGGTTTTAGCAACAATTTAATTAACTTAATTACACCTTAATTAAGTAGTCAATTAATCTCAAATTTTTTGTGGATGCTAAGGGGGATGACCTTCGCCTCCCCTATTTTTTGAGATTTTGATTGCTTAATTAGGCAAATCAGTTGATTAAGCTCTAATCACTCTCTTAATCCAATTAATCATAATAATGAATGAACAATAACTTGATTAATTATTTAAACATAACTACCTCTCTTGAATAGTAAGATAACTTAGAGAATGTGATTGGGGATACTTTTCCTAATTCATTTCCTAAGTCTTCTTTTTCCTTAAAAATTAAATTAATTAAGGGTTAATGGAATGATTAATTGATTAATTAAGTGATTAATCTTCAGAATAATGAAATCAGAATCTAATTGAATGTTAAAAATGATTTAAGGATTAGGATTGGGGCCTTGCCTTTGATCCTTTCCCCTATGTCAATTTTATCATTCAAATTAAAACATAACCAAAGTGTTTAACCAATTAAATAAAGGCTTAATTAAATTAAAATTAAGAATCAAGTCATCCACACCTAAGAAACCATTAATTGATCTTGGGTAGCTCCTTCGGTATTCAATAACCCAAGGTGAGAGATAATGAAATTATGGTTGGCTCACATGTGTGAGAAAATCATAAAAGTAATTAAGTAAATCCCTTAAGCATAATTAACTATTTATCATAAGTCAATTGCATTAGGCCCCTTTCATTTTTTAGGAGCATTATAAATTTACTTTTCACATGGTTGCATATCATATTGGCTTATTATTAATTAGTTAATTAACTTAAGGTGATATAGGTAAGGGTTAATTAATTCATTTAATTCATACCTTAACCTAATTAAAACATAAAATCAACTTAAATATTCTTCATTAAACCAAATTAATTTACACATGGGGAATTGGGCTAGGATTAGCAAACCTCTCTCATATTTCCTAAATCAAATCAAACTCAAAGTTAGAAATGTCTTTAAAGAATTTTGGTTTATTTTAAATTGCCTTATTTAATATGATTGTCCTTAAGAATTAATTGTGGTGAATGAAATCATGTGCTTACATTGCTTTATTTCTTTCCAATCATGCTAAATATTGCTTGCTATATGAAATCATGCAATCATTTCATATAAAATTAATAAAATGAAATAGTTTCTTTTATGTCAAATTGCATGTGTTGACTTAAATTTAACATGTGTGGCTATTATTACTATTAAATCAAAAGCTATTTTCAAAACCTATAAATCAATTATTATAAATGAAGTAATGTTAATTACAAATATCTATAAGCTTGCATGTGATAATAATATAAGATGTGTAATATGAAGTTCTCTTTACCTATCTTAACATGGATTCACATAGGATTTGCAAGTGTATAGTTCATTTGAAAAGAACATAACATTTGCCTAAAATCTATTCCCGTGCATCTTCATGTCAAGACTTGGGAAGAATTTCATATCACATATGTAAATCACATAATCAAATCAAACATAATTTCTTGCATGATTCTTTATTCATGTAGTTCTTTTTGTACATTTATATGTATTTGAGAAAAGTGGTATATTAGTCTATACATCCTGGGGTTGGGAGGATTTAAGTAGCCCTATGTAGGTCTTGTACCTTGCGCCCCTGATGTAGAAAATAATGGCACTGTACTCACTTAAAACTCTTATACATATGCATGTATGATGTGGAAAATGAATAAAGAATCATAAATCAAATGAATTAAGAATAACCTTTTTCATGGATTTTCTTATCCTTATAGTTATTCATACATTTACATGTATCTAAGAAAAGTGGTATATTAGTTTGGACATCTTAGGGATCTGAGACTTTAAGTTGCCCTAAGTAGGTCTTACACCCTCTAGTGTAGAAAATAATGGCACTGTACTCACTTAAAACTTTTATACATGTGGATGTGTATTTAGCTAATAAATGAAAAATCCCTCTTTTCTATGTAATAAGGCATGCATTCATAATTCAATTAAAAAAAATGAAATATTTAAGTCCCAAATACATTTCTTTGCATTCATCATTAAAGTATGCTAAGATTTATATTGCATGTATAGGTATGCTTAGGATTATTCATATGCATGATATACATGATGGAAAGAAATGAATGAATGTATTTTATGTGATAGTAATCCACTCTAATTAACCTTAAGATGCTTTTCTTATTGAATAGGGTTATTTAGAGTGAACCTAAACTTAGGGTTAATTAAAACACATAATAAGTCATTCATTAAATAAAACTAAGCTAATTAACTTACCTTAGAAATGATGTAAGGTAGGGATAAAATAGATATTCCCTATCTTTCTTCTCTTTATAACACTTAGTTGCTAAGTATAGGCTATATGAAATAAAAGAAAATACCAAGTAAAATTTTTAAATAAATTAAACCAAATTAAAGAGAAATCAACCCTTTATAAATTAAATCCCCCACACTTAGCAAATCATAACCCTAAAGCCTAGTTAGGACATACCACAAGCCTTAACACATACACATTAGATTAAGTCACCATTTCTAGCTTTATGTTAGGATGGTGCATGGTTTGATATATGTTTGGTTTTTGTGATGTATTATTTTAGGGTGTATGTGTGTTACACATGTGCATAGTCTAGATGTTAGGCCGACATTAGCCTAATCATATTTTATCTGTTGTGTTTAAGGGCATAATAAAATATTTTTGTTGTGCAGTTGCTTAGCCTAAGCATAGCCCAAGTTAGGATAGTTGGACTTGGTTACCCATATGTGGGGTGCTAAGTCCAAATTATTCATATAACTGATTAGGTTATGTATGGTGTGTTTAGCTAACACTTATTTTTCAGGTATAGCTAGATTTATTTTCCTTCTCTCTTAATGTAATTTTTGCATTAGGATCAGAATAGGTGTTATGGGAGTAGGATGAACATTGGTTATGAGACCAAGTCTTATACACCGTGTGATGCCTTTAGAGCAAACAACATCCCAATCAAACTAAGAGAAAGAATGAAATGGAGCAAATCAAAATGAAGAAATAAAAGATGAAGAGTGAAGAATGGAGGATGAAGAATGAAGACCATAACACTTATCATTTTATAATTATAATTATTCTTTATTATATCGGGATGTATAAGGGTAGAGCTTGGCCAACATTTCTTTTTGGGTTTATGGTACCTAACCACGACTTGTTATTCTTTATTCTTTATGTATTTAATATTTTTTAGCTTGTGCATTAGAAATAACATGCATTTTCATAGTTTCTTTATGATTGTGATTGTTTGTGGCATGGATGCTTAGGATAAAATAAATTTTCTATCCCACTAACAACTCATAACTAAAATTTTAAAATAACTCATAACCTCATAAAATCTAGGAATTAAATCAAGATAATAAAATATTTAGCAATCCCTTTAGCTGGATGATTGTATGTATAATATCATGCATGTCATATTCTTCACTCTTATTAAGAGGGCTTCCATCTATGCGAGAATAAAGACTTAACCTATAAGAGCCTTTGATGAAAAGACACCTCTTTTTCTTTTGATTTGGCCCATAATCAATTTCTCATGCATTTAGGCATACAAAATCCTATAGCCTGTGTCAAAATAAAAAGTCCAAAAATCAAATAAAACTTGACAAAATTTGCATTAGGTTTAAGTCATTGTTCATGCCCTTCATGATCTAGTCTCTTAGGGAGTGGGTTTAAGGACTTAGTTTTTGTTCTAAATAAATAACATCTTAACCATCTTGCAAAGCATATGACTTGCCCACATAGATTTAAAGCATAGTAGGAGTTAGCTGGCTGCCACTCCAGGTGGTAATAAGTCTAATAGTCGAGTTGCTTACCCTATCTTGTGGAGGTAAACCATATACACACTTTCACCTTAGATTGAGGTTGTGCTTTGGTCCTTGCCAAAGCTCCTTAATTTATGATCAGAGGTTGTTATTTTTTTTTGCAGGCTACAAGCATAAATCATCGCTTTTTAGGCATTTCCAAAACCTTGTATTGTGGAAATATAAGTCATAGATTTCTAACAAAATTCTAACTCAAATAAATCTCCTCAACTTCAAATATATAAAGCCCAATCATAGGATAGATTGGAGTGCTCACTAGGTTTCCTAATATCATGAGCACTCCCTACTCAGCTTCTTTGGTTCCAATTATAACTCTCCCCTTTTGATCTCTCCCATTTAATTTTTTAAAATACAACCAATCCTTTGATAGTCCTATCTTTGAATTCTTTGGAGACAATAATCGCCTACTTTAATTGAGAGTATTCTTAAGGGATTCATTTTTCTTAAGATGAAATTAACTATGGAGGCATGCCTCTATAGGGAACTTAATGAACCCGATTTAAATAAACCCTGCTTTACTTTTCCATATAAATTAAAAGAAAAATCTCTGGTATATTCGAAGACCCATCATGCATTAGGGATTCTTATTAGGTGATTAGGTCTATTATAGGGCAGTGACTTCTATCTCTCGAGATAGCACACTATTCCTTAATGTAGTACCCGATCATCCTAATAAATACACCCTTAGATCTGCATGGTGTTCCCTCACATATACACAACACACAAAATGCATAAACCAAAAATAAACACCACACCCCATTAAAAGATATTAGATCTTCCATAATAAAAATATGACTATTAAACATGTGATAGGAAATTCAATAACATAAGCATTATTACTAAGTTTGTTAATAATTTTGAATAGCTCGTATGCTATCACTTGTAATTTTTTATATTTAGTGGAAGAAAATCTCTCAAGATAGATACAAACCAATACATAATCACCTACCTCATATTCCTTAAAATATTCATTTTTATTCTTTTATTCACCATACTTAGGGGTGTGCATTAATTAGTTTGAACCAAAAAACTGAACTGAATCGAGCTTATTTGGTTAATCTGGTTCGATTTTATAGTTTTTGGTTGGGTTTTTATGTTTATTTGGTGTTCGAATTTGAGTTCAATTTTAATTAAAATTGTTTTAGTTTAATCAAAAAAATTGATTAATTGGTTAAAGAAGATTAATTAGGCACGAGGGCCTTGGCCCATCCACCGATCCACGGACATGACCTCGTCTCGTGTAAATTAAGGGTTACTTGACTTACTTTGACTCTTTGAACTATTTGAATGAAGTTTGACATTTCATTCGTTAGGCATTCAGCCTTCCCGTTCTTTTGCCTTAGCTGCTCACAGAATGAAGAGGTGAAGATCTCTGATTCTCTCTATCTCGACTTTCGATTCCAACACTTTGAGAGGTAAGAACTCAATCCCATCTCTTCTCAGTCACACCCAAGTCGATGGTCATTCTTTATTGATGCTATGTCATGGTTTTTATCTTTGGGGTAACTGTTGTAGACCCATAATCAAGGAATAATCGAAGAAGGGGAAGCTTATGTAGGTGAGGTTTATCTGATTTTAATTGTTTCCTTGAGATTGTCTTCCACTTCCTATTTTCTTTGTCGCTATTTGATTTTGATGGAGCTAGGGTTTGAAGCTGAATTTGATGTTCCTAGTGATTGAATGACCTACTGTTTGCTTATATTTGTGCAAGGTATTTTGGTATTCACTATGATGAGTTGATGGTTGAACAAAAATCTGAAAATGCATTATCTTTTTTTTTTGTTGTCGGATGATTGAAAAGAAGATATTTACATTATTTTTGTAACCTTATAAGTTATAAGGCTTGAATCTTGATGTTGTCTTCAAACATATTTATGTATTGCTCATTTCAGTGAGTTAGGAGCAGGGACTTGGGTGGCCAGATATTTTATTTGTGATGGATGAATGAATAATTGATTTTTTATTTTCTTTGGGCTGCAGGATGGGTGACCCAAACTTTTCCTGATTTTTGTGCAAGCCTATAATGTTGTCATCAAATTCATGAAAGTATTAAAGCTTACCATGCAAACATCTAATTATTTGTAGTGGTGTATATCTTACTTATTTGTTTTTCTCATTTTATCTAATAATTGGTAAAGGCTCTTATCATTTTTATGCAAGTATGCAAGTAATATTATTGGGAAGGCTTTAATGCAAACAACACTGAATGCTAATGTTAAGAAATGTGACATTATATGATAATGTTTGTGATACATTTCTTGATGGAGTTGATTGGGAAATGCAAACATGAAATAACACTATTCAATCATGCCCATCTCTTCTCAATATTATTGGGATACATTTCTTGTTGGAGTTGATTTTGTATCGTTATTCATCAATGGTTACTTTGTTTATTATATGATAATATTTTTATAATAATTAGTCATTATAAATATTTTACTCATAGTATTATATGATCTATCATAGTGTTCAATAGTTCTTTAGTTGAAAACAATTTTATTCTTGTAATATATTAAAGCATAGTTTTCTTTTCTCATTATTGTTTGGATTTTTTTAGAGACATCTCACAAGTTGGGGAAGTTCAAATATTATTAGTTCCTTTGAAGCTATGATCACTACTCAACAAGTTCAAGTTACAGTAGATGCGAGTGCTAGTAATGAGAAGCCACCTATTTCAAAGAAAAAAAGGAAAGCTCCTAAATGTAGATTTAAGGCTTGGGATCATTTGTGAGATATAATAATGAGAAAGGAGAAAAAATGAGCAAATGCAATTATTGTGGAAAGTCATAACACAGTGATCCAAAGAATAATGACACTTTAAACTTAAGGGCACATCTTTCTAGATGTCAAAATAATCCTTTTAATAATGCACCAAATTAAACTAAATTAGTATTATAATTTGGTGTTAAAGGTGAAGAGGTTTGTGTAAGCCTTAAAGCATGGAGATTTGATCAAGAAATGATTATTGATAATGAATTTCCTTTCAAGCATGTTGAAGGTTGGGGGTTTAAACATTTAATGTCTCAATGTTGTCCAATGTTTTAAATACCTTCAAGATGGATATTGACACGTGATTGTTTTCAATTTTATTTGGATGAAAGAGCAATTCTAAAATAATTGTTCAAGAAGTCCTGCCATAGAGTGTGTCTAACAACTAACACTTGGACATCCATTCAACGAATTAACTATATGTGTATCATTGCTCATTTTATTGATGATGACTGAAAACTCAATATAAGAGTTATAAACTTTTGTCTTATCTATAGTCAGAGGGGTGAGTTACTTGGGAAACAAGTTGAGAAATATCTTATTGATTGGGGGATTGATGCAATTTTTATTGTGATAGTTGATAATGTAAGTTCAAATAATGGCATCATCACACACCTGGAAAAAAAAATTGGCAAGAGAGGAGGTAGTATCATTGATGGCTACTTTTTACATATGAGATATATAACTCAAATTATTAACTTAGTTGTGCAAGATGAACTAAAAGAGATATGTGAATCTATGCACCATATTTGTGGAGCAGTGAAATACATTTGTCAATCACTTGTAATGCTACAAAAATTTAAAGAATGCATTGACATAGAAAAAAATAAAAAGCAAAAGTATGTTATGCTTAGATGTTCTTACTAGATGGAATTCCACATTTCTAATGTTAAGTGCATCACTTATGTTGGAGAGATCTTTTGAAAGATTTGAGGAGATTAACACTTAATTTAAATCTGAACTAGAGAAGGAAGATATGAATGGGCATAATGTAAAGGGATTTTTAAATGATAATGATTGGGAGAATGTTGGAAGATTGCTCCCATTCTTGAAAAAATTTTATTAGCTCACTTTAAAATTTTTTTATTCTTTGTATGCGACATCAAATACTTTTTTTACATAAATTACAGAAGTTCTTTATCTTCTACAAGTTTGACAAATGGATGATGATCTAAATATGAGAAACATGGCTTCAAAAATGAAAAAAAATTCAATAAATATTTGGGTAGTGTAGAAAAATTGAATTTGAATATATTTCTTGTTGTTGTTTTAGATCTTCATTTCAAGCTACGCTATATAGAGTTGGTTGTTATGAATATGTATGAAGGGCCTGATAGTGTTACCTTGGCACAACTTATTAGATTATAATGCTATGATATGTTTCATGATTACAAAATGAAGATATTATGTGGAAGCTAGGTAGAGAGTGATCTACTTGAGAAACATAATTCTTTTGATGGGTCTAGTGTTTCACAACTACAATCTTGTGGGAGAAGATATGCAATGATAGAGAAATTCAAAAGTTCTAATTTTGGCAAGTATGATCTAGATAATAAATCAGATATAGATAAGTACTTATTTGAGGAGTCTGAAGTCATGAAAGATGATTTTGATATTCTAGGTTGGTGGAAGTACAAGGTTTACATGCCTCGTGATATTTGGGCTGTTCCAATTTCTATTATTGCCTCAAAGTCAATTTTTAGCACAAGTTGTTGTATTCTTGATGCATTTAGAAGTTCATTATCCCCAAAAATTGCACAAGCTATAATATGTGCACATGATTGGATGCGAGCAAAATGAACAATTAATCTAGTAAATGTGGAAGAAAATATTAATGACATTGACAAATTTGATGAAGGTACTTCTTAATTTCATAATTATTTATTCTTTTTATTCTTATTAATTAGAATAATTATTTATTCATTTGCTTTAAAGATTTAGCAAAATTTACAAGTGAAATACAAACTTCGTGGCCTGGCTTATGATGTTACTTGATAAATTTCTAACAAGGCTCTTGGAGATTTTATTTAATTTAATTATTGAGAAGGTTAAATGAGTAGTGAATTTTTAGTTGTTTACCTAATTCTATGATGTTGAACTTCTTGCCACTTTTTTAGTTACTCACTTACTCACTTTGTTGTTATTTAGTTTTTGGAGAGGAAGGTTTTAGGTATTGGCTAAAATAATATATGCTTTGCTTCAATTTAGATGCAGCCTTCTGAATTTTGGAGATTGAGATATATGGTTTAAATTATTTATGCTTTGGATCCTTTTGATCATTAGATGCATCCATGTATATATTTTGCTGCTGCTTGTGAGTTTTCATGTCTTCTAATTTGTTGTTGGAAAGTAATTTGGTTCATGTTAGGTGAGCTCTCCTGCATGGTTTGGTAACTTTTGTTTGGTTGTTATTATTGGATTTGTTGTGGTTTACATTTTCCTGGTTTGGTGAGCTTTACTTGTATATGAGAGCTTATTACCTCACTTGCTTTGTTGATAATTTTATACTTGATGTCATTTTAGATTTGCTGTCATCACCACTTTGCTGGTTTGGTTCAACTGTTATTTTGGATATTATGTTCGGATTACTTTGCTTGTTTGGTTCGACTATTATTTTGGATATGCTATTAGGATTACTTTGCTAGTTGGTCGAGCTTCATTGCATGGTTTGGTTTGGCTGATTATTTTGGATATGGTGTTGGGATTACTTTGCAGGTTTGGAGAGCTTTACTGCCTGGTTTGGTGTGGCTGCTTTGTTTGATTTGTTGTGGCATGTGATCACCATTTTACTGGTTTGGCTGAATTTGCTCGTTAGGGATTTGTTGTGGCCAACATTTTCATGGTTCATTGAGCTTTGCTAGTATATTGGAGCTCATTACCTCACTTGCTTTACTTTAATTTACATATTTACTGTCATTTTGGATTTATTGTGGTCTACAATTTGTTGGATTGGTTCGGCTATTATTTTGGATATGTTGTTGGGATTACTTTGCTAGTTAGCTGGGCTTCACTACTTGGTTTGATTTGGTTATTATTTTGGATATGCTGTTGGGATTACTTTGTTGATTGGTCGAGCTTCACTGCTTGGTTTGGTTCAACAATTATTTTATATATGATGTTGAGATTACTTTGTAGGTTTGGAGAGCTTTGCTGCCTTGTTTGGTGCAACTGCTTTGTTGGATTTATTGTGGACTGTGATCACCATTTTCTGGTTTGGATAGATTTGCTATGGCTAGATTTTTTTTCTAGGACAATTTACTTTCATACCACTAAATTTACATGCATGCCTTTTTATACTAAATGCTTATATTCTAATTTTCATTAAAGGCAATGATAGCAATGATGAAATGATCAATGCATAAATATGACTAGTGATTTTTTTTTGGTGTTGTTGCCCTCTTAGAGGCTTAGAGTTAGAGCGATTTCTCAAATTTGTCTCCGTCGTATAGATGGTAATCATATTTTTATTACACTTGAATCTTGTTAACAAGTGATATTTTTATATGAACTTATAAATTTATACAAAGACACACACACACACACACACACACACACACACACACACACACACACACACACACATATATATATATATATATATATATATATATATATATATATATATATATATATATATATATATATATATATATATATATATATATATATATATATATATATATATATATATATATATATATATTCTTATTCTTCGTTTGAAGGTTTCAAGACATGTCGAATTCTCTTAACATAAGTGATACTTTATAGTTACTCAAATTTATTTACTTAAATGTGTCAACAATTTTGGATATGATTGTCGTTGTAATTTTTTTTTCTCTTTTTTTTTTTTCTATTAGTAGTTTTTTTTTTCTTATTTGGTGCAGCTTAAGTTGCACTAATATGAAACCCTCTTTATGATATGTATACATTTAATTTAGTTAATAAATTTTCCCTCTTTTTTTTGCTTGTACATTTGTACTGTTTCATTATTTTTAATATGTATATGTTATTTGGTTTATCAAAAACTGAACCGAATAAACCAAAGTATTATTCGATTTATTTGGTTTTTTGGTGCTATTTTGGTTGGTTCATTTTTTTTAAAAATTGATTCGGTTTATTTGGTTTGATGAAAATACCAACCGAATTAATCAAATCGATCGAATGCACACCCCTAAGCATACTTAGTATTTTATATTTCTAAATATTTCTTTATAATTTCTTGAAGATTATGAAAATCACATATAAATGTATATGTTGAATCAGAAAATGCATGAGATATCAACCGTTAATAGAAATTTTAGGATTATATCCATAAACTATCTCATGTGTGATTTGTGGGTTACTTTGGAAATATAACAATTATATATAAATTCAGATGTAAGTAATATTAAATCTTAGTATCTTAAATTTTTTCTAATTAAGCACCTTAATAGATTTTTTAATATCTTATTGATTGCTTTCATCTGTCCATTTGTTTATGGATGAAATACATAAGAGAATTTTAGTTATGTTTCCATCAATTTTCATAAGATTTTTCAAAAATAAGATATAAATTTGACTTCTCTATCAAAATTATAGTGGATGGGATTCCATGCAACATGATAATTTCTTTATAGAACAATCTTACTATATGAGATGCATCATTTGATTTTGAGAAAGGTGTGAAATGTGCCATCATAAAAAATCTATCTATAATGATAAATATATTATCATGTCCACATGGTGTTCTAGGTAAACCTGATGTGAAATTTATAGATAGGTCTTCTCATGACCTAGAAGGAATAGAAAATAAAGTGTAACGATCTACTCATTGTCTAATAGTTTTAGTTTGAAGATAAGTGGTATTGTTTGAATCATGCCACTAGTTGAGTTTGAGAAACTATTTTTTGAGTAATTTATGGTGCTAAAATCTTTTTTTTAACCTATTCTGATAGAGTATGTTGATTGCTAGAAATTTATCTTATATTTTAAAAAAATAAAAATATTTATAACACTGGCAGTGATTATTTAAACATTAGCTCCTTATCACAACTCCAATTGGGCTCTTTCCACAATCTTCTATCTCACACAATAATGAAGCAAGCTGGTCTCCTCCCTCTTCAAACACGCGAGACCAACCCAGATCCATGACCTTAAGACACCGTGACCTCAAGCCCCCGCCGCGCCTACAACTTGCTGTTTACCCACACCGCTCGTTTTCGTGTTGACCGCCTCGCAAGCCCTCTCTCCTTGTATTGCAACCGTCGGCACTCCTTACACGCCAGAGCCAACTCAGAGTCCATCTGGTCGATCCCTTGTACGAAGCAGCTCGCCGGATCTCCCTACCGCAGTATCACCTGCAGCCAACATTCCATAATTTCGCCTTTTATCGCGAGGATCACCCAGGCCACCGTCGATTGCCAACCTCTGCACCTACGTATCTGATCCTTACATTTCGAGCATCTTCTATTATATAAGAAGGTTTTCCACTTATTTTAGCATCTGGATCCAAGATTTTCTAATCTATAAAAAGTTTTAGTGGCCACATTGTCCATCATTTTTTGTTAGACCTCATGATTATACTTTGTATGCATGTATTGATTAAAGTAGATTATGTGATTTTAATGAAATTACGTAGGTTTGCTCTGTGGAATGTTGAACCGCTTGATTTCATTATTAATAAGAAGTTAAATTAGCCCCGAGAAATTAAAAAAGCATATGTTAATATCAGCGAGACAATCATCTTAGGATATTTTAACTGGAATGTTTCATAGTGGTTTCAACAAAATAATCTGATGTTCAAAGAAGTCAATCTCTTAATGTTTCATAGTGATTTCAGTGAACCCTTTTTAACTTATCAAATGTTTCGATAAAAAATTCTATACACATGACTTTAGTTAAATCACCCACTAATTTCAACTAAATCATTTCTGATTACCACTCTAAAAGTTGGACTAGCTTTGTGAGTTGATTGTAATTATATTGATTTGAGTGGCGTAGATGAAATTACTTGAGGTTAATCTACATCATTCCTGCAAACCTTGTTTGGAAACATTAATTTGCAAGATAGATGGTTTTCAAAAGATTTTTATATCATTAATCTAACCCTTTATTGGTTGTTCTATGATATAATATTGCATTACATGATGGTTTAATTGCTTCATTCTTGTATAACCTTATTGCATGCCTAACAATGTTATCATTTATAATAAAGCTTAATTTGAGTATGTCCACTACTTGTGACTCGCTAATGATGTTGGTTATACTATAGTTATTCCTTTAGTGTAAATTTCATGTGTCATCATTTTATTGTGTGCTCTTATGTATTACTTATGAAGAGTATTTATACATTTTTTTTCTTGCAATGTTGTCATTCTCGTTGATCTTGAGTGTAGTTTCTTTATCCATTTAGCTCTCGTTTGCACAAACACTTGCCATTAAGTCCAATCAATTGTATTTTTGACAGTGGTATAACTTTCTTGTGTTTTAGCCCTTTTTATGTTTGATATAATGGGAACATATATTACACTTGTTGTGCTTAAGTGTTTGTTTGGTAGGAGCTAGTCATTCAACACTCTAGATCACCTTATAAGTGAGGATTATCCCTTTATAGTGCAAACACAAGAGACTTTTCGATCATAGATAAATGATCTCTTTTATAGCATACTTGATCTAATCCATCAAATCTTTGATTATATGGTCTAAATCAATCATTTGATGTTGTATGCTAAGGACCCGCGATGGTCTTGCTATTGTCACAAATACGCTACATTGTCAACACCATATCATGACACACCACCTATATAAATATGTTTTGCACCAATTAAGAGTTTCTAGGAGTCTCTTGAATATGCTAATGAGTATAAGATTGTTAAAAATTATATCAATTCAAAACTCTAAGGACATAACTCATTTATGACTTGTAATATCAAAATATATAAAATTTTTAATTATAAAAGATATTTCATTAAGTCATAAAATATCTTTTGAATTATATCTTTCATCCTAGCACCCCCTAATAGATGCTAAATGACATAATAGTTTCATAATTTTTCTTAATAGGTCCTATGTGACTTAAAGAGTTTTCTTAGCTTTCCTTTATATATATGCTAGGTAACCTAGCATATCTTCTTTTAAAGTTCTAATTTTCTTCATAAATGATCATCTTATAAGATAGTTTTTTATTTATTTTAAACTACCTAATTGGACCTTTAGTACCTTAAAACCAAATCTAAGTTAGTTGACTATGTGTGACTCAATATTTTCCTTAGCCTTTATACTAGTTATTGAATCCAAATTTGTCCATGAAATAATGTAGGATCTTAAGCACATGAAATATAAAGTATGGGCAAACAGGACCAAAAAGGTAAAAACAAAAAAAATATCAAGAAATTTTTATTATCTCTATGAATTTGTGCAAGAGGTGGCAAAGTACTAGAGTAAGCTCTCTTCCTTTATGGAACAATAAGAAAAACTGAAAAAAAAAAGTCCATCACTCTTCAAAATCCCTACTTTTGTAGGATGAAGGGGTGATCATAATAGGAAATAACATAATAATTTCTAGAATCTCTATGCCTGTTGCCTTATGATGAGACTCACACATACTTTGAAGGTTGGGTGAGTGATGTATGCTAAGTGTCAAATCTTCTCTCTATGCAATATGAAAATCCAATGCCGATGAAGGCAAATTTCCGGTGCATAGATAACTAAGCTAGTTGACCACATGAGATGATTTATTAGAGGCAACTAATGGGTCAATGAATAATTTTTTTACTGTGTTTTAGTGGTTGTTATTAAGTATTCTGCATACTATGTGCTAGATCCCTCTTGTATATTTTGGTGGTACACTAGTCAATGAATTTCTTTAAGCAATCTTAAATATTCATGAACAACTTACTAACTTTTCTATTTAGCTTTAACAAACTTTAAATAAATAGTTGGTCATTCTTTGTTTTTCTCTTATATGATCCTTCTTTGACAATGATCAACCTATGTTAGTTCTAATATGCATAAATTAACTAATTATATTTTTATTACATTTGACCCTTTAAGTTAGTTGACTACAGGTGACCCAATAATATCTTGAGCATTTAGACTAGCTAGTGGATTACTTTAGCTATCCGTAAGTGATTGTAAGATACATATTTCCTTTCTTTTTTGCTTAGCTTGAGCGACCCTTGGATGATCTTAAGTGTATTAGTAGCTCTAGTTATAGATTCCCCTAAGATTATTCTATGTAGCTAGTTTTGGCTACTATAAAGAGCATAGATTTATCAATACACTTATTTTTTTTTAGTTTGGGCTGATTTAAATGATCACTTTGAAGAGTGAGTTACAAGTGTGTAAATGGTTGAAAATTTTTGTATAATATTATCTTAAGATGTATACTTATGATTATAAGTATATAGTTAGATTTAGTGAACTTTAGGTCTATGTTGGCAAGTAGAGAATAAGATTATGTCTATGATGAGGGTGGGGTTAGATCATTGAAATGATCAATTGGTGGATTGATAGCTCACCTAAAATATTTAGGAGACTAAAGCTATATGAGGTGGAGTTTAATTTCAAGTAGAATTAAGATTTCTAAAGGTCAAGTAGAATTAAGTTTTCTAAAGAAAAAGTAGTTGACCAAGCACTTGATAGAAATAGTCCCAAATATGAAACTCCAACTTCTTTCAATTATATTTCCATCACTAGAGATTCAATGACATGAAATAAAATGATTTTTTTAAAGGAAGGAAAGTAAACATTATCTAAATTTTATAATTTTTGGATGGGTTTTGATAATTTTCTTTCATTTCTCTCTAGATTGGTCGCATAGAAATTGGATTTTGACAACAAGTTAATTTAGACTTTAGATCTATTAAACTCCAGAAAACTTTGAATAACATAATTATATAAAAAATAAAGAGATTGTAGGGGAATTAATTGGGCTATTGATCTAGAAATTTTGGTAATATTTTGTCAGGTTTAGGTTGGGCAAATGCAAGCCACACTTAAACTAGGTCTTTCAAAACTTAAGTTGAGGTTGACCCTTATAAGTAGAAATTAGGATGAAATTTGGGTAGGAAAATTAGGGATTTGATTTTTCTATAGAAAAACACAAGACCAAGAACACTTTAGAACAAAAATTTTAAGAAAAACATGATACAAAAAATTATGTAAGGAAAGTAAATACACTACTCATCAAAGTAGTGTTGGAAGTGGATCACCCATTTCTCCTTCCTTGGCCGATCACCAAGCTCTAACTAAATGAGTTTAGCACTTAATTTTCTTCACAAAACATAACAATCCTCTTTCGTTAACAGAGAACAAATGTTCTATGTAAGAGACACATGAATTTTGATAATAAGAGGGAATATACGATGGGAAGCCAACCACTACCATGGGATAACTAATCCCTCCAAAATTTTTTAAGACCTCTGACCATTTAAGATAATTCTTTATTTATAATTGCTTAAATTATATTAAATCAATTATAATTACATTTAAGCCCTTTCCTTTTCAAAATATTACAACACCATATATATACATGATAATTTGCATCCATAGTTTCATACAATTACAATAATGCCACTAAACTTATTATATGACATAAACAAGACATAAAACAATATAAAATGCATGAAAATAAATCTTCTATAGGTCTTTATGCTTCCTTCAAGCAAAAGTTCTTCTAAGACTCTCTTGCTCCTAGTGATGGAGCTTCTATGAGTGATTTTCTTTTCCCTTGTCGTAGCTCTAGATAAGGGTCCTTGTTGTGATTCCACATCAGTATTAATCATGCCTAGTTTGGTTGAAAGCTATAAGTGAGATTTTGTAGTGGTTATGAGGCTTGAGCTGGGTGGTTCTTAGCCTAGGAGGATGCTTAGGATGTATCAGAAGTTGCGATGAAGTTTGAGAGTTGATGTTTAGAGAAGAAGAATACTAAACTTTAGATAAAAAAAATCAACTAAGTCATCTAAGATAAGGTCAACACTTGAAGTTACCAAAGAATAAGCAAATGAAGAATAATTCATCATTGAAATATACCATATAATACTAAAATTTTACTATATATTAGCCTATATTTATAATAAAAAATGACCCTATAGCTTCTTCAATTTAAAGGAAAAAAAATGTTATAGGAAAAGAGGGATGAGTTGGCCACTTAATGAAAGAGGAGATTATCAATTTTTCATTAAAACTTTTTTTCTATGCTCGTTCAATAAGGTAGTCAACCATACAAGATTTCAAAGATATTTGAAATAAAAAATAAAAAAAAAAAATATATTAATAACATTAGGTCTTATCATGGGGTTTGAAATGGGCTCTTATTCAAAGATTTATTCTTGCTTTAGGCTTTTGATCTTACTCTTGTTAATTATCTACTTGATGTGGTACATTAACTTTTTTGGCTTAGGTTAACTCTGCTCTATAGACTTGAAATCCAAAATATCATCTTCAGTTGTGGGGCTATGGTATCTAAATCAATGTGGTTAGTTATGTGCCTTCAACTTGTGGCTTATTAAAGTTGCACATGATGCCAATGGAGAAATAATGGTACCAGTTACTAGAATTCAAGGAAAAAATGATGTTGTAACTAGGTAAGAAGGCCTACTTTTAGATGTCATATTTTTTCTATGTATGACTATGTAATTATAGTTTTTATTTATATATTTTTACTACTAATAAATTTTATTTCAAATTCAAAGTTTTGATGTTTTGAAATTACTTTCAAATAAAGAGAATGCTATTTAATTTCTTTAGGAAATTAATTATTTAACTAAAACTAATCAAATAATTAATTTAAAATACTCTTTGGCCATCCACCACTCATTTAGAGGGGTAATTGCACTTGGAGCAACCAACTCCTCTATAATAAAACATATAGTTCGCCTCCTAACTCTCTTCCTCTTAATTAATCTAAAAATTGATGTAAACTATTTTAAATACTCTTTTGCTAGAATGAAAAAGTATTTGATATTTGTTTCCTGAAAATTTTGGTGTTTTAATCTAAGTAGGATGAGGCTTGGTAATCATATTCAACATAGGAGGAGTTAGAGATTCTTCTAGCCTTTTCACTTTTGGTAAGTAATAAGTTTCCATAGTTTGCTTAAACCATCATTATCATTTACTATAAAACTCCTTTACCTAATCAAATTAGTTCCTTTTATAGTCCTCTATAAAATCCCTAGAAAAATCCCATTAGGAGATATCTCCATGATTTTTCTTTAATAGGACTTGATCTTATTCAATTGGCCATTTGAATAGCTTAAACCTCTCAAAAAATTGTAAAAAACTTTAGATATATTCTAGACACACTCTAATCCTTACCTAAATCTATCTATTGGAGATAAAAACCTAAGCTAGGGAAGTAGCTAGAATGGATTTCATCAAGATCTAGTATTATTCTTAATACCATTTGGTTGATCTAAAAGCCTTGAAATTTTGTAAAACACTCTTAAATATGGTAGAAGATGAAGAAACAGAGGCTAAAGTAAAGGAGATACATGATGACACACTTTTTCCAAATGAAGGCATAAATATTATATAGAGATCAAGTAGGTGTCATTAGATGTATTATAATGGCTAGGAATGATGATTTGAGAAAGGGAAATTCTTTTACTATATATGTCATGTATAATGAGAAAAATGCAAGTTGGTTATTGACGGAAGATTAGAGAAAGAGAAATATTTTCATTGTATATGTTGTGTATAAGAAGAAAAGATGCAAGATAATTATTGATAAAGATAGTGTTATGAATGTAATATTTATTCTCACACATCCAAGAGTAATTAGACCAACACTAAACTATTCTATGTGAGTTGGATAAATCCAATTTCTTACACCTGACATTTAAATGAGTAGTACATATTAAGTTAATGAGTTATGATAATTGTATTTGGTTGGATATTCTTCAACTCATAGGCATAGCCCATAATTTACAAGATAGATCTTGACTTTATAATTTAAATGTGATATATTAGACTGAGATAACTGTTGACCTCACTTTTAGAATGAGGAGTCAATCTTCTCATCTTAGATCTAGGAGTCTCCTAGACACTAAGAACTCCTTAGTCATAAGATAATCCTAGTGGCTGAGTGAACACTTAACCTAAACCTAGAGGCTTTAGGAGGATTAGTCATAGCCAAAATCCAACCTCAAATCAATATAACTAATCCCAATTGAATCTCAACTCATATCCAAACTCCAAGCCAAAATCAAATCCTTAATGACCCAAACCTAAGCCCATGATTCAACCCTATGGACGTAGCCAAAATTCCTTCAATCCAATCCTAACTCAATTGATTTTCTCAGAATCAATTCAACCCTTCTATCATCATTCCAAGCCATGCCATAATCAAACCCAATTTAAAATCAATTTAATCAACCTAACAACCCATTTTGACCTAAAATCTCCAAATTAGCCAAAACCCAATTAAACACAAACCAATTGCAATCAAAACTATCAATTGATTCCAAATCAATTATCAAACTCAATTTATCCTAATCCAACTCAATTAGCTCAATTGGTTCACTTGACCTAAAGTGACCAATTTGACCAAATTGAACCAAGCTTTAATCCAACCCAAATTAGATTGGATCAACCCTTCAAATCTTCTCATAATGATTGCTGATCATCTAAGATAGGACCCATTAGGCTCACTTGACCCAAAGTGACCTAAAGGACCCATTTGAGCTAATCTTCAATTCAACTCAAATTGGATTGAACCAAACCATCTAAGATCTCTTACAATGATTATTGATCATCCTTGATTAATTGATTGCAATCAATTGGATCAAACTAAGTTAATTTGGTCATTTGACCAAATTAACTCAATTAATCTATATGAGCCAAATGAACCAAATCTCATCCTATTCCAAATCAATTTAAACCAATGGTTCATATCAACCTAAAATCAATCCTTGAACATGACTTGATCATCAATTGAGCCAAACCATACCCAATTGGCCCTTTGACTCAAGTTGACCCAATTTGTCCTAAAGGGCCAAATTGGATTAAATCAAAATCTAATCCAAATTGATTGCAACCAATGACTCAAATTCATTCCAAATTGATTATTGAACTTGATCAAAGCCTTGATTGAACCCAATTGACCCATAATCATTTCTAAATCCAAATTGATTGAAACTAAAGCCTACAATTATCTTCAAATAATCAATTGAACATAAATCAATACCCAACCTAAGCTAATTTGGCCAATTTGGCCAAATTGGTCAACTTAGCCCATTTGACCCATATGAACCAAAATGGGTCAAAATCAAATCCAAGTCAAATTAAGCCAAACCAATTGAACCAAAATATTCCAATACTCATTTTAACTTGACCCAAGCTTTGCTTTGACCCAATTTGACCAATTGGTCAACTTGACCAAACCTAACCCAATTTGACCTACATGGGTCAAATTGAGCCAAACCCATTCAAACCAAGCCCAAACCCTTTGAAACTTGGCATGACCCATCCTTGACTCACCTTGTGTCAGCCCATATCCAACCCAACCCAATTTGGACCCGAATTGACCCATTACCCAATGGATAAAACCTCCCACATGAGATAAAACCCACATTTGGTTGGTTAAACCCACTGTCCTCCCTTAGGACCCTAAACTCCAAATGGACATAATGACCCCTAGCTCACCTGACCCAAAGCTGTTTGGGTCAGCCATGAGCCAAGTGGAGGTGGGCTAACCCATGGAGCCCCATTAGAACACTCGGAAAGCCAAACCAAGCCACCTCAGCCAAGGACAACCACCTCTCCTCCTTAACCCAACCAACCTCCTCCTCCTCACGCCACAAATGGCAGAGAAGATCATGGCTGTCAGATTGGAGGAGGGGAGGGGTATACTCCCCTCATCTCATTTGAATCAGACATTTGGAATCCTCAGTTGGCACCTGAGATGAACTCAATCATTTCGGAGCTTCCAGGCCTCCCCATCATCTTGATGATGAGAGCCTACCCGAAACAAGACAAGGCTTAACTCCGTCCAACTCCACCAAACTCAGATTTTGAAATTAACTTCACCCACACATTCACCAAGCTTGGGCGATGCAAAATGAATCTTCTCCCTATCATCACAAGACCACTCCTAACTCGATGATTTTTTGATGACAATTAATCCACGCCACGAGGCAAGGTGCCATACTAGCTCGCTCTTCAAGATGAAGCTCACTGGATGCTGATACTCTAAAACACATTTTGGCCTTTTGAAGAAAGTGAAATGGCAAAATACTCATTTATTTCTGAATATTTTGCTCCGAAGCCACGAAGCCCACTGAATGAACACTAGGGAGATGATCCAATTTAGATAAGTTTTTTTATTTAGATCCATTGCTTCCATGTCAAGCCCATCGATGAGGAGGCAGGTGCCATATTCTCGAGGGTCGTCTCTTCAAGACAACTACCTCGATAGGTTAGCCGGTCAGCGAAGTAAATTCAAAACCAATGTTTTTTCAATTTTTGTTTTGCCTTTTTGAAGAAAAGTAAAAATGTCATGCGAAATCCATTGTTAGTTCCTTCTAGATCTTCATTGTGAACGTTTTGGATCGATCCTAAGCCTCCACAAGCTCCGACGAGCTCAGATCAAGCGGGGGAGGGCGGACGATGTCCTCTTCCATCGGACGGGAGATGATGGATCAACCGCCATCCGTGCCGCATGATTGGAACGGATGACCATGATTATTTGCTAGATTAAATCCAATTTAATTCCCTTAGGAACCATGGATTAATCCCCATCTGATGGATTAATTGCGTGGATGCGCATCCGTCGCCGCCATGTCAATGCCTCATCATATGGGTTTAAATAACCAATCACATGGAAAGCCGCCACTCGGTCCCACATGGCAAGATTAGGGATTAATTAGGCTTAATAATTCATTTTGATGGCTAAAATTTCATAAATTCATAACTAATTGTAAAAAAATCCAAAAACTATTAATAAATACTCATTGGAAAGGTAAAATATAGTAGATTTTATTATAAATATTTCATTTTATTTTGAATAGTAATTAAGGACTAATTAGGGTTTGAATGTTTACTTAGTTAGCTTAATTAAGCCTTAATTACTTGGATAATTAATTTCAAACTTTGTGTGTTGATTTAATGAGATGATCTCTACCTCCCATGATTTTCTTGGAATTTATTGCTTGGGTAATTAGGGGAATTGGTAATTCAAACCTTAATCCCCCTTTAATCAATTTAATGTTTAATTAAAATTCTAAATTTAAATTAATTAATTTGGCTCTATTAATCACTGATTAATAGTGGGGTGATGAGGGAGAGTGATTAGGACCTCCTTCCTAATTACTTTTCCAAATTCATTTCATTAAAAATAGTAAGTCATTGTGAGATTTAATTAAGGAAATGACTAATCAATTAATTAACTAAATCAAATCAAATTGAAATGTTAATCACTTCAGATAATTAATAATGAAACTAATGGTTCCTCTTTATGTGTTTAATAATATAAAGACCTTTAAGGTAATTTTGATTAACTCATAAGTGTGAGAAAACCATAAAAGTACTTTATTAGGTTCTTTAACTTAATCAATCTTTAAGTATGAACCAATTGCATTAAGTCCTTTAGGAGCATTGTAATTTTATTTTCTCACATGTTCATATCATTTATGGCTCATGATTAAATGATTAATCAAATTAAAGAGCATTGGAAAGGGTAATTAAGTGATTTGATTAATGATCCAACTTAATTAATGCATAAAATCAATTATGATTATCAACTTGGGAATGGGATTAAAACAACAAATGATAATCTTTCTTCTTTAAGTTCAATCCAAATCTAAAAATTAAATTAATAAGAAGCTTTGATTTCTTTAAAGGGTTTTATTTAATGTGATTATCCTTAGAAATTAGTATAGTTGAATAATCATGTGTTTATATTTAGCTATTCCTTTCCAATTACTTTAAATGTTGTATGTCATGTACCTCATGCATTCATCTTTTCAAGTATAAATGAATCAAATGAAATTTATTTATATAAGCTTGCATGTGTTGGCTTAATTTATTATATGTGTGACTATTATCCAAATTTAATTTCTAATTTTTATAAATTGATAATAACATTTAGAGTGATGATAGTTATAAATATATAGAATTTGCATGTCTTAAATATGTGAATGAAAAGCTCTCTTTCTTATAATATATATATATATATATATATATCTATATATATATATATATATATATATATATATATATATATATATATATATATATATATATATATATATATATATATTACATATGTTTAATATAAGTATACGGGACATCCAGAATATGAGGCTTTAAGTAGCCGCAATGAAGTCATTTGATTACCTCACTTACCTAGTTAACAAAAGAACATACTTATTTAATTCCATCTCTATGTATTTGGGTATTAGAATTTAGATATAGCTTTAATTCATATGTATAAATAATTCAATTAAATAAAATACAATCTTTGCATAGTTTTTCATTCCTCTAATTATGAATATATTTGTATGTATATAAGATAGTAAGTATATAGTCTAGACATCCTGAGAATATGAGGCTTTAAGTAGCCCCAAGGAGGTCATTTGATTACCTCACTTTCCTAGTTTAACAATGGCACATACTTGCTTATATCTTTTATACATGTGTATGTATATGTGATAAAGGGATGAAAATTCTCATTTATATTAAAAATAAATACATTCATAATTACTCAAGTCACCAAAATATATAACATGTGAATGCAAAGCTTTCTTCATATGTTCATGTATATAGATCTACATATGTTTGAATAATAATAAGTATATAGTATGAACATCCCAGGAATACGAGGTATTAAGTAATCCCAAGGAAGTCATTTGATTACCTCACCTCCCTGGTTAACAATGACACACACTTATTTAATTCATTCCTATGTATTTTTTGTATTAGAATTTGGATAGAGCTTTAAGTTACATGTATAAATAATTCAATTAAACAAAATACAATCTCTTGCATGATTTTCATCCTTATAATTGTTTATACATTTGTATGTATTTAAGATAGCAAGTATATTGTCTGGACATCTCGAATACGAGGCTTTAAGTAGTCCCAAGGAGGTCATTTGATTATCTCACTTCCCTGATTAACAATGACACATATTTGCTCACATATTTTATACATATGTATTTATATTTGATTAGAGGATGAAAATCTCCTTTCTTCATTAAGTATGCATTCATTCATGATCATTTAAGTATGCCAAAATATGTTGTATGTATAGATATGCTAAGTGTTAAATCATATACATGCTATGGTTAATGGAAATGAATGATTCAACATTTTCTATGTGATAGTAATTCAATTATATTAATCTTAAGACGCCTTTCATGTTGAATAAGGTTCTTTAAGGTTAACCTAAACTCGGATTAATATATATATATATATATATATATATATATATATATATATATATATATATATATATATATATATATTTAATAAGCCATTCACTAAAGAGAACTAAACTAAATTAATGTGCTTTAGAAAGTGGCTTAAGGTATGGATGAAAAAGGGTAAGCCTCTTTCTTCTCTTTATAACACTTAGATGTTAAGTGTAAATCACATGAAACAAAATGAAATATGAATTAAAATTCATAGATCAACTAAACAACTTGAAATGAAACTAACCTTCATGATTAAATTAAACTTTTCTAAATTTAGAGAATTGTAACTCTAATGCTTAGTTAAGACACACTACACAAAGACTTAGCACACACATTAGAATGCTAAGTCATTACTTTTAGTTTTAGGTTATGGTAGTGTATGTATGATGTTGTGTTTTATTTTGTGATGTAATATTTTAGACATGATGTTAGGAATGTGGATCGTAGACTGGATGTTAAACTATTGATAGCCTAATCTTATTTTCTGCAAGAGATTGTGCTTAAGGGGCCGCTTAAAAAAATAAATATAAATATTTTCTTTGCAGGTTGTTTATGCCCCTAAGCATAATCTATGTTAGGACAGACGAGTTTAGTTACTTATTTGCACGGTGCTAAGTCCAAATTATGAACTATAACTGCTTGGGTTCATATGTATGTTTAGTTAACCTCTATTTTGCAGGTGTAGTTAGATTTACTTTTTCAAAAATGTAATTTTACAATAAGAATTAGGATTGGTATTATTGGGATTAGGATGAGCAGTGGCTAGAAGGCTTAGTCCTGGGGTGCCCTGTGATGCCTTGGAGCAAATCAAATCAAAAGAAAGAAAGAAGGAAGAAGAAGAAATGAAGGAGTGAAGACCCCCATAACATGTATTCAATTTTAATTGTAATTAGTTTTTTGTAATCCGGGTTGTATAAGGGTAGGGCTCTACCCATCTTTTCTCTTTTCTGGGGTGTACGACGGTACTTGGCCGCACCAACCTCTTAATCTTTCATGATAGTGTATAAAATGATTGATGTTGTGTTTAGCTTGCGTGTCAGGATTGCATCTTTTTCATATAGTTTCTTTATGATTGATATTTTATTATGCGACCTAGATACGGTAGGCTACTAGGACAAAATTAATTTTTCTACCCCAATTAATCACTCATCAATTAATTTTAAACAACTCACAACCTCATCTTAAAGCTTAGGCTATAATCAAGATAATTAAAAGATTTGACAACTCCTTAACCATATATTGTATGTCTAACATCATGTATATCATATTGAATCACTTATGCAAAAATGAGGGCCTCCATTTCATCACTTTAGGAGCTGCTTGACCTATGAGAGCAACCCCTTATGATGGAGATTCACCTTCTTTATCTTTTGATTTGGCCAACAACTAAATTTCATCATGCATTTAGGCATATGAAATCCAAAAGCCTTTATCCAAATGAATGAGTCAAAATATTATAAAATTTGAAAAGAATTTGCATTTTTAGACTAAGTCATATCATCATACCACTCATGTTGTAGTATCTTAAGGAATAGGTTTAAGAATTTATTCTCTTTCCAAATTAAATAATAACCTAAGCCATCTTACAATTACATAAAATTGACCTACATGGGTTTAAATCGTAGGAGGTGTTACCGGCTACCGGTTGTAAGTCCAAGTCGGGTCTATCTTCCCTTGTGGAATGGATCCTTATGTCCCCTTTCCACTTAGATTTAGGTCGCACTTTTAACTTGTGTTGAAGCCCCCCAGATTTAGAATTTGAGGTTGATTATTTTCTTTGGGCTAGGAGCAATAATTCTCACATCTTATGTATTTTCACAATCTTATGTTGGTGGATTATAAGCTTTAGCAATCTAATAAAACTTCAACTCAAACAAAAATAAATCCTCTTTATTTAAAAATATAAAGCCTCACTATATGATAAATTGGAGTGTTCACTAGACTTCCTAGTATCATGAGCATTTCCTACTTATTCTCCTTTGAATTCTAAAAATAAGTCTTCTAATTGAACAATCCCATTTGATTTTCCAAAATAATCAATCCTTTGATATTCTTAACTTTGAAATCTTTGGAGATAATAATTGACTACTTTAATTGAGAATATTCTCAAGAAATTTCATTTCCTTGGATGTAATTAACTATGTAGACTTGCCTCCATAGGGAATTAAAGAACCCGGCTTAAAATAAACTCTAATTTACTTTTTTGTTTAAAGGAAAGGAAGAATCTCTAGTACATACGAAGACCCATCATGCCTTAGGAGTCCTTATTAGGTGGTGCTTCAATCTTTTGAGATAGTATATCATACTTGTAATGCTTGATTTCAATAAGTACCACATAATGACCGTGGTGTCGGAATGCATCCAAAAATAAACATGATAATAACACATATGTGTTCAAACATAATGGTAAAACTATAAAATTATTTTATGTAGATCCAACAAACAACTAAGCATCTACCTTTCAATATAAGCCTAGCTCTAAAATTTAACCTAAGCTTAGTCAAAAAAAAAAAATACAAAGCTTCACTTGGTGATATTGTTATTTCTTTCCATTTGATAGAGTACTTCTGATTGTACCACTTAGAATTCTGTATCTTTATCATTGTTTATAAACATTAGACTAAAAAGGGTATGATTCAACACCAAGTTAAGAGAGTTTTTTGACTCCACTTTTCTTTACTTACTCCATATGAAAGAGATCACACCTAATCTAGGTTAGTATCATATGCTTGTTATTTTCTTTATCATATTATCTTAGCTTAGTGATTTATTCCCCATTGACTTACCAGATGGAATGCCACACATGCGAGATGTTCAACATACCATAGATTTCATACCAAATTGTTAGTTATCAACCTATCACATTATAGAATGAACCATAATAAAACATTGTAAATTTAGAAGACAAGTGGATGAATTATTAGGGAAAGGATTAATCTATGAAAGTCTAAGTTCTTGTGCAACTTCAATAACATTTTTTACTCAAGAAGATAATACTTAGTGAATGTGAATAAAAATGAGAGTACTTAATAGGATAACTATTAAGTTTTAGTTTTCAATTCCTAGATTAAATGTTTTGGTTGATCTTATTACTAACTATATATACTTTTTCAAGATTAACATGAAAGGTGGATACCATCAAATTAGGATCATAATAGGAGATGAATGGAAGATATCATTCAATATTCTAGATGTAATTTAAAAATGGTTGGTCATTCCTTGTTGTTCATCTAATATCTCCAACACATTTGTATTCATTAGATTGATGAATAAAGTTATGAAATTTTACATTGACAAATTTTTAGTAGTGTTTTTTTTATGATATTTTCATTTTTAGTAATAAAGAAAGCACACACACACACACACACACACACACAATATATATATATATATATATATATATATATATATATATATATATATATATATATATATATATATATATATATATATATATATATATATATATATCACTTGAGAGTCTACTAGGTTTAAAGAAGCAAAGCTTTATATTAATCATTAACAAAATTTTTTTTTTACAAAATGATGTTATCTTCTTGATGTTATGTTAATGGACTGAAAATAGATCCTATAAAAATATCATGGTTTTAGAGTGCTTTTGTTGCAGAGTCATAAGGTAACGATAAGAAAATGCTTTATTCTAGGTTATATGTTAACAAAGATTAATTCTACCATCAAATTGTGTAAAAAAAGGGATCAATTCCATAGGAAGAGCATTGTTTCATACTCAAGGTAAGGGCATCCTTTTTCAATAGAAGACTCAATTTGTTAGGCTGCTATTGCAACTTTACCTTGCACCTCGACCATCAAATGAATATGAAAAATTTAGAAGAGATATTGGTACTATAAAATAAATAATAAGGGCTGCAACTAGAATGAAAGTTATGATAGGAACATGTGACTCCATGGTCATAGGAGAAGGTGAAAAGAGAAATGGGTTATACAATAAGTAACTAAAGTAGAACTTGCTAAAGGATAGGTCCAAATCAACTTATAATAAGTTGGAGAGTAGATTAAATAAGAGAAGGCTAAGTAGGCATCTGGTTTATCAAATACTTATTATAGTAGCCATTGTTTAAAAAAAACATCCAAGCTATATGTCTTGAGGCATGCTCGAATTGAAGTGCATGAAGGGTGCCTCGATGCTTGGGCCTTATCTTATAGTGATGCTTATGCTTTTTTTGAATGTGGCATACAACTTAAGGTACAATTCCTCAAGGCATTTGATGTAACACATCATGAATTTATTTATTTATAAATATCATATTATTATATATATTTTATATAATATTTTATTCACATTTATCTTATACATGCATGCACATCACACAATAGCCTTCCATTGCATGAGATTAAGGTTTGTTCATCTTTGAGAAGCATCGAAGTCTAGCATTGAGCCCATTTGTTGAATCCTCATAACATCAATCAACTGAAACATTTCTACCAAGTATTGTCCTTTATTCTCCACAATTGATTGAAGTCTTCTTCTTTCTGTTCATCTTCCTATTTTCCTTTGTCAATTGGAGTCTCTTGCTTTTCTTCTCTAATTAAGATTTGTTTGCATAATGTAACTTTTTTAGGGTTTCCTAATATGTTATTTATATGATTTTTCTAGTTTAAAGCTTTTGGTGAGATCATATCAAGAAGAGTTTGTATTCTCTCATGTTATGATTACATCTTTATATTTGGTTTAGGGTTTAAGCATAATTTTTATTCATCTATTTGTTGACCTATAAATAATCTCCATAAGCTTAATCACACACATATATTGAAATTTGCGAGAATAAAGTGTGACATCAAGCTAATTGGAGTTGAAACGTCTCGATCGCAATTGAAATCGATCGAGATATCATCCGATCGCAAAATTGACTGTGCCGATGCATCAATAATGTCAAAATTAATTAAAATTTACTTCTCGCATCGATCAATTATCATCTGATAATGATAAATAAACAACATAAGTAATTTCACGTATATTAGAGTCGGGAGGCCTTAATACTATCCAAATGAACTCCTTTCGCAAAATGGACTGCGTCGCTACCACATAAATAAAGAAAACTATCAGACGAGATCTTCCACGATCAATTCGATAGAATATGGAGCAAATGTCAGGCTTCAAAGTGCGACGATGCACGAATCGAGCTCAAGTTCACATCAATCAACATCAACATTGCTCAAATAATCTCTAATCACAAAACAGAATGCGCCGATGTATTTGGAACATCGAATTTGCCTAGAAATAATTTCCATATTGTATGGATTCAGTTTCGATAATTTTTGTATGAATTTTGATGTTATTGAGCCATAAAGAAATATATAGAAATTCATTAAACCCAATTTTAATAATAAATCTATTTCATAATTAATTCAAAATCTCTAAAAATATGAAATTAATTGAATTCAAAACCTCTAACTAACCACTATTTTCTCTCCTCTTTATTCTTTATTCCTGCTAACTTCACCTTGCTCCTATTCTTTCCGTCCAAGAAGTCCAAGAACCCGAACTTCGCCGCTCGCCGGATTGCTCATATCTCCGGTCGCACTGTAGCACCGAGCCCAGCCTCTATTTCCCGTCGATCACCCCCTACAGCCGGCCAATACATCTCCCATCGGCAATCCTTTTTCCGTCCAGCAGAGATCCCCAATTCAAGAAATCCCGTTGCACACACATCCCATCCGCCGATCGGCTCACCCGCACAGTCCCCCTGCCGATCACCTACCCGAACCGGACCTCTCAGCCGGAATTCGAAACTCCCGACCAACCTCCACTTCCCGTCCAAACTTTCTTCAAAGCCACGTTCCCAAGCCACAGCTAGCTGAAGCCGAACTCCACTTTCACGCCAAAGCCAAGCTCGCCGATCAACCCACAGTCGTCCGCTCTATTCCGTTTTCCAATTCCTCTCCGTCACCTGCTTCTGACGTGATTTCCCTGTATGCCGATCACATTCCTCTTCTCGCCAATACCGTCCACATCTGTCCAAGCCGGAGCTCCAATTTCCTGTAGCAGGCTTTGTCCGCACAGAATCACTCCGCACTCAGTTTGATTCATTCTCAAATCCTCCAGCCAACAACCAAGGTTTCACTCCACTTCAAATTTCCTGCCACTCATTCCCGTAAACATTTCTTCCATCACATTCTTACAGCAATCCAACCTACTCGGGCCATCTTTGCTCTTTTTCTTTTACAAAATCCATTCACATTCTCTCTCTACAAAAAGGTTGTTGATTTACTGCTAAAGTTATTTCTTAGAATTCATGCCACTAGTATGGTCGTCGGCTTGATTTGCATGCCAAAACTTTAAAATACGATAAAATTTTCAAAATTTTAAGTACTTATTTATGTTGATCCAATAGAGAGAAAATCTACTTTAAGTACTAGTTTATGTTATTTCAAAATAAAGGGAAAAACTAGTTTTATGTGTTTAAGTTGTTCTAATGTGACAGAAAAATCTATAAAATTTAAGTAGTCGTGTGTGTCGACATACGACCTCTCGAGGAAAAATTGTGAAATTTAAGTACTCACGTGTATCGAAATACGACCTCACGAGAAAATACGTTGCTATTCTTACGCGAGTGATTGAAAGCCGATGCTCATTAGGGCGTAGTGGGATTGAAGAGTTTATTATGCCAATTATGGTGTAGCAGGATGAAAGACTCAGTTGTGATATCATAATACACTGATTGCTATGCTCATTAAAGAGTACCAGGTAGGCCAAAGCATTATCAAAATAGCTCCCTACAAGAAGATGACATCAAGATTCTGCTGAAATTTTGATTGACTTTCTATATTAATAAAAGAGCTTGAATATAGTTGCTAAAGATAAATTTCAAATTTCAAATTGAAATTGAGTTGTGCAGGTACATCTAAAATTCTACACACGCTTCTTATAAGGGTGGTAGGTTTGAAGATCTTTTAGGTCGCAATGTCACTCGACATCGATTGTGCATGCCTTTTTAGGTATGACAGGAAGGCCCAATACACCTGATACAACCCCTTATGATGTCGGGATGCAACCGAAATTTTGTTTGACTATGGACTTGAATTGAATTGAAGCAAAATAGAACAAGATAAAATAAAATAGTATTTGAAGTTTCAAATTGAAAATTAAATTAATTTTGAATTAAATTCAAATTATCAAATTTGAAGTCAGAGATAGATCTACTAATTTTGAATTTAATTAAAATCAAAATAAATTGAAATGATTAAAAGAAACTTCAATAGGTTATATAATTGAAGCACATAAAATTTTGAAACATTTGGGTGTGATGATAAAATAATTGAACTGAATTGAATGTTTCCAATCTCACTTTAGATGATTTAGAAGATGAATCAGTTAAACATTAATTAGATCAAAAGTGAGATTAAAATCCAACTCTCAAATATAAATTGAATCCAATTGAGATTTATAATATGATTGAGATAGAGCTAATCCAATTAAAATTTATAGAGCATTTATATTAATGTTAGTAGCTCACTATTGAGTATAAATAAGCTCTCTAATGAATAATAGACTTAACCACTGATCCCTCAGAAAAAAAAAACATAGTTTTGAAAACTCTCAGTCATCTTTATTGGGATGGATATGAGTATATTTTTCATGGGATAGATTGATATATATTCAACGAGATTTTCCCTAACATTATATAAGTGTTTATTTAGATATGGGTTCTATTTTCTATGAATGCAAGCATTTATAGTTAATTACCCCTCTTACCACAATAAGTGATAACTCTCAATTAAGGCTAGAAATAAATATATCTTTTTAATATGGATTGGTGTCTAGTGGTGTGTGGCATATTATATATGGCTGTCTAAGAGAAATAGTAGAATAGTCCTGATCAAGATCTCATGGTTTCATCATCTAGGACTTTATTATTATAGTCTACCAATATCGGAGGATTAGCCGTAATGTCTTGGGAGTTTGATTAGTAGCCACGGGTTGCCTCATCTCAGATATCTTGAGTAGACCAAAGTTTTAGTGTAAGGGTGTTTGCATGGTGAACATGTAAGTTGGACTTACATCCTTTGGAATGTTAGATTTATAGGGTTGTTTACATGATAAACATATATATTAGACTTACATTCATTTGGAATGCCATATGGATATAGGTTGTTTGCATGACGAACGAGTATATTGGACTTACATCTTTTCAGAATGTCATATAGATATAAGTTATTAACATGGAGAATGAGTAGATTGGACTTACATCCCTTTGGAATGCCATTTTTATAGGAGTGTTCGCATGGTGAATATTAATTTATGGTTTGGAGGGGCAGCGCTTCGATGCTAAAAATATAGTGCTTAGGCGCAATCATGGTAGCGCCGCAGTGTTGTTAAATTGGTGCTCTGACATTGAGTAATTAGCATTGTAGCATTATAAGGTTGGAATTTGTGTTTAAAAACCCGAGGGTTCGACACTATAAGGCCAGCACTACAACGCTTAAGAATGCATGAAAGTGAAATAATTTGAACATGATGACTAGTTGATGGACGCCTTGGCGCTGTAATTGGCATCACGGTGCCAATCAAAAGTTGATTCAAGAGGCGCGGTGACCCCTTGAAATGGAAAAGGACAAATCTTTTGACAACGCGCCGCGGCTCGTACCATGCAATGTCGGTCAATGTTCGGTCTCGCTTTTTGTGTGACATTAATTATGAAATTAATTATTATAAATGCCATAAATAGGTCTTTTTGATCGATGTGGTGACTGTTATGGTACGCTGAGCAATACCTTGGTGTTTCATGTTCAACGCCATAACGTGAGTCCCGTGTTTTACAAATCGAAGGCATTACGCCTCCGAGCTGATAAAATAACATCGACACTATGATCTATAAATAGGACCCGCTTCATTTTCATTCTAAATCCTTAGTTCCCTTTTTGAAAATTTTTGCTCTCTTCCTCTCCCAGATTGTATTTTACTTTAGAAAAGCTTAATACCTCAACAAGGGCAAGAACAAAGCAGTTGTCAGTGACACTAATAGATTTGTTAGTGCAGAGGTAGATGAGAGATAACGACATGCTTTCCTACACAAACATCTCATCCCGGAGAGGAGTTTCTTTAATCTGGGTGGGCACTTGGAGAAGATTATCAACGAGTAAGGTTAATAGAAGCTAGCCTACGACAATGTATTTGACGTCATCTCTATGGTGTGGGAGTTCTTCACTAACGTGAAGAAGTACCAGAATAATCAAATTTTTTTCTAGAGAAAACTAGTAAGTTTTGATAGTAGTAACGTCGAAGCAGATTATAATTTACAAGATATAGTATACGATAAGTATCTCTTCTATTATAATAATCATACCGATTTTGATGAAATCCTTAATTTTCTCACTATTAGAAATTTTAATGTTTAGTAGAAAAGGCAGGAGGATAAAATTATTAATTTTCCTGCCGATGACCTCTTTGCTAAGGTTAAAGCTTGACATTATTTAACTAAATCAATCAATCGACAATATCAGTGAAGTGACAAGGGATAAAGTCATTTTGAATTTTGCAATTCAAAAGTTCTATACTATGGATGTAGGAAGGATTATAATTCTATTTGCAAGATACTTAAGGGTAGTACTTTCGTTGGGTGTGATCATCCTTCTTTAATTTATTCTTTGTGTATTATGGTGAGTGTGTAAGGTGAGTTGGATGATGAAGTTTTTATACAAAAGACTCTTATGACTAAGAGAATAATTGAAGGATTTGGCTTGAGGACTGAGGTGGGAGAAAGCTCACGTGCCCCTTAGTCTAGACCTTAATCCTTCAAGACCTTAAATGAGCAACTCCAAGAAATTGGAGGGCAAGTCTTGGATTTAGGTAAAAGGGTTGGCGAAACCAAGTGGTAGTAGTGGGAATTGGAAAGGAAATTTGACCATCACATGATTCAGTAGCTACAACAATTTTCATATATGGCTGAGTTTAACTCAACACTTGTTCATATTATTGAAAACTATGGCTTTTATGCAGGCCCGGGTTAGGCTTATTTTTTTATGGTGCCTCATTATCACCCTTATGTGAGCATGAAGCCAGAGTCTGAAGAAGAAGAGGAAGA
Source organism: Cymbidium sinense (assembly GCA_021442155.1). Lineage (NCBI taxonomy): Eukaryota > Viridiplantae > Streptophyta > Magnoliopsida > Asparagales > Orchidaceae > Cymbidium > Cymbidium sinense. Next base: position 68,872,831 of record CM038224.1, on the reverse strand, counting down.
GGAGGATGATGACAATTACGATTATTAATTTTCTCCTTTTTTTTCTATTTATTTTGTATTTTCCTACATTTTATTATATAAATTTTGTAATAAATTTTGTTATTAATAAAAATGTCCTTTCATTTATATTATTTGTGTTTGTTTTTATATTGTGGAATGCTCTAGAATTTAAAAGTTTAATAATAAAATTTTCATTCAAAATGAATAATATTAGGGGCTCAATGCCTCACCTTAGCTCCATTAAGCTAAAAGATATAAGTTCAAAACCTGAGAGCGCAACATCTCGGTGTTATATATATGATTTGGACTTAATGTTAGAGAGATCAGTCGGGTACCTAAGGTTTAATTTCCCAAAAGCGTAGTGCATAGGTGCTGAGATATCAGTGCTATGGCGCTGTTAGATGAGTATTGAAGTTTAATTTTTTGTAGAGTGTAGTGCCTTGTTGATGAAACATAAGCGCCTTGGCTCTATGGAATGGGCGCTTAAAGTTTAAGATTCCTGGGAGCTCATCGCCTCAACACGAAAACATCAGTGCTTTGGCTCTATTAGGTGCATGTTTAAAGTTCTAAACTCTTGAGAACTCAATGCTTCAGCGCTGGAAGTGCAATGCCTTGGCGTTGTTTCGTTAATGTCTAAGATTTAATACTTTTGGGAAAATTTGAAATTTCAGTAGCATTATGCCTCAGCAATGCTTGGTGTCATAATTTTAAGTGCATTAGCACCATTCTCTCTTGCTCTGGATCTAAGATCAATAGAATGAAGAGTTTGTTTCATACAAGAACTAAGTTCAATGGTGGAAGATTTTAGATAATTATGAAAATAGTGTTATGGAATTGTTCTAAAAAAGTGTAACCTAAGAGCATAGTGTTATAAGTAAGGCACTAACCTAAGAGCTTAGCACCACGACGCTATGGGTCGGAGCATCAAAGACTTTATAACCCAAGAGCTTAGTGCCTCGGCACTGGGATTTGGCACCGTGAAGCGGGAACTCTATTTTTGAGCTAGATTTTTGCACAATTAATAATTTTTGTGAAAATTCAGTAACATAACACCTTAACAGTGTTAGAGTTTATAGTGTTTTAATTAAGTTATGGAGATTTTTAGAATTTTTGAAAATTATTTAAAGAGGTCATTAATGAATTAACTCTTAATTAAGAAGGGATTAAGGAAAGAAAAGGGGATTTAGGAAATAGCTTAAGGGAAATTCCCCAAAATTATTCCCTAAAACCCTATTCATTGGATATAACCTTAATCCAACTTAAACATAAGGATAATTCACTAATTACAACTTAATTACCCTTAATTACATGAAAGGGGTAATTAGGGAATGAGCTAGCAATTTTCCTAATCAAGGCCTCAATAAATCTCAAGAAATTTAGGGGAGGTAGAGGTCATCCCCTAAAATGAACCCTAGAAGTTTGAGGTTAATTGATGGCTTAATTAGGAAATAATTAACTAATTAACATTCCCAAAGAAACCCAAATTTAGAGAAAAAAAGGAAATCAAAATACTTTGAAAACATTTTTAGAAAATTCTAGATGGAATTATCTATCCAAGGCATTTTTCCTTTTATTTTTTCTATTTTTCTATGAAGAGTTATGAATTTTAGAAGGTATAGGGATTAATTAGGAATTAATTAGTTAAATAACTAATCCCCCCTTAATACCCAATCCACACGCACGTGGTGGCAGCTTTACATCGCCATGAGCCTATTTAAATTGTCACATCGGTGAATGGCGACTTTTACCACCCAGTCATCGATCGGATGGTGAGAGATACACCCATTTAAATCAGATAAGGGATTAAAAATGTGCCTAATAATCTCAGCCGTCCATCTAAAAATGCATGAATGGACGGCTGAGATGGGCTAAGTTCTTCCCTTAGGAGGAATGTGAGCCGTTCACAATCCAAGGGAAGATCCGAGCCTGATCCTTCATGGATTCAATCAAGACTCAACCCACACCGTCTAAAGGACCAAAGCGGCCAATCCAATGGCTAAGATCCCATGAGATGAAAATCCACTTCATAAAAGACCAACACTTCTTAGCCTAAGTGGTCGAAAATTCACTAACCTCACTAGAGGTGATCACCGATGCTCGTTTCCCTTGGAGAAGCTTTGTCTGGTTGAGAGAAGGCTTGCTGAAGTTTAGAGCACTTGAGATGGAGTGGATCTTTCTAAGGTCACCTCCTCCTTAGCTTGAGTTCGGCTTTGATCCAACTCAATCCTCCCTTGCCTTTAGAACTTGGGAATCAACTTAGGTGAGCTCGACTTGGTCACCTAAGTGTGCTTGCAGAAGGAATTGGAGTGGGATCAAGTGCGAAAGAAGTTTGAATTCAAGGTGAGCTCCCCATTTTGTACAAAGCGGGGATGAATTCTAAATCCTCCTTCAACAAAGCTGCGTGATATTTTTTAACTCTTCTTAGACCTCAATCGAGTATGAGTGAATGAAAATTTTAGTGAATTAGGGGGAGTATATCTCCCACTTGAAGGATCAGGAGATCGATAATGGACATGTTATTTTGATCCAATTAATCATAGGCTGAGAGATGTTTGATCAATTAGGAGTGTGCACATGGTCGATTTGAGCCAAGGAGTGGATTGTCAACCTCCCATGTGCATCCAATTGAGGTTTGGGGGGAGTTTGAATTTTCAGTTCATGCTTATGGGTTGGGTTTGGTCCATGGACCAAATGGGTTGACCCAAACCCATTGGGTTGTCACTCATCTTGTCCCCGAGGTTTTAGGAGAGCCTCAAGTGATTGTGATGAGTGCATGACCAAAATACCCATGGGCTAAGCTAAAATTTGTTCTATGGCCTAGGGGTATAATGGTCATTTTGCTATTTTTCAATTTGGGCATGTTTGGTATGTTGAGAAAATAGGTTGGGCTAAATTTCAATGGATTTGGAATCCATCTGATAGGGTTCGACTCATGTTGACCCATTTAAGTCAAAATGGGTCAACTTGGGTCAAGTTGACCAATAGTTCAAATTGGGTCAAACCAAGGGTTGGGTCAAGTTCATATGATCATTTGAAATATTTTGGCGCCTTTGGTTTGATTCAATTTGGTATAGATTAGGTTTTTGGCTCATATGACCCATTTATGTCAAATGGGTCTTGTTGACCTATTTGACCCATTTGAAGGGTAGGTTTAGGTTTAGTTGGTCATATGGAGTGGATTGGTATCTTTGTTTCCTATCAATTTGAGTTAGGTTCAATTTTGGCTCAAGATGACCCCTTTAGGTCATGTTGGGTCTAAGGTCAATTGGGGCTAGTTGGCCATGAGGCTTTGGTCAAGTTCCACAAGTGATTTGGAATGGACTTGACCCATTGGTTCCAACTAATTTGGCTTAGATCAAGTTTTGACACATTTTGAACCTTTAGGTCAAAATGGGTCAACTTGGATCAAGTGGGCCAAATGGGCTAGGTTAGGCTCAAAGGTTGACTTGGTCAAGTTCAAACATAGGCCATGAGTGAACTTGGGTCAATGGTTTCAATCAATTTGGCCGATGGTGGAAATTGGCTATGTTAGGTTTTGATAGAAGGATTGAAGTTTGGATTTATATATGGACTCATGTTTGTAGGATTGATTGAACCATGAGAGAAAATCAAGAGTTTGGCTTGATTTGAATTGATTTTTTTGGCTAAGTTCAAGATTTTGACTTGAAAGGCTTATATTTGATTTTGATTTTATTTGAGTTTGAGTTTTGGAGTTGGTTTTGATTGTTTGAATTTATATTTCATTTATGTATGTGAATATAAATGAGAATATAAATTGATCATAAGAAAATTTCAAGGATTTGAAAGAGTTTAATCATGATTTAAGTTAAATCCATTTAAAGGGAATTGAAAGGATTTAATTGATTTTTTAATTTGAAATTTAATTTTTTAATTGGATTTGATTGATGTATATTTATATTTCATTTATATATGAAAATTTAAATGAGGATATAAATTGATTTTGAGAAAATCCAATGAGTTTGAAGTGGTTTGATCAAAGTTTAGGTTAAATCCATTAATGAAAAAGGATTTAAGGGAATTTCAAGCATTTTTAATTTGGAATTTAATTTTTTTGGCTTTGATTGGATTGAGTTATATTTATATTTCATTTATATATAAGAATATAAATTAGGATATAAATAAATTTTGAGAAAATCCCATGGGTTTGAATCAGTTTGATCAAGATTTTGGCTAAGTCCTTAAGAAAGGGTTAAGGACTTAGGAAATTTTGACTTAGGAATTTTGATGGATTTTGATCATGGGTTTCAATCATGGATTTCAACCAAGGATTTCAATCAAGGAATTGAATCATTGAATTGAATCATGGAATTTATTTGAGTTTGAGAAAATCAAATGGAATTGATTTGGAGTTTGACTTGAAAGAAGGAAAGTGAGGAATGGTTTAAGCTAAAGGCTAGGAAATTTTTCTAAAACCCCTAAGACATGACCTATTCCTATGGCTAACTCTTCTAAGTCTTCTAGGGCTAGGGGAGAGTGTCCACCTAATCACTAGATGCATCTTAAGACTAAGAAATTCTTAAAGTCTAAGAGGAATCCTAAGCCTAAGATGGAGGTGTTGTGAGCTCATTCTAAAAATGAGGTCAACATGGAGGATCTGCCCAGAGTGGATTACAATGTACTCTCTCACCTTAGAAAGTTGTCATCTAAGTTAAGCATATATGATGCCCTTGTCTTATCCAAAGAGATGAGAGAATCATTAATCAAGGCTCTTCTTGATCCTAAAATATGCTTAGCTTAGTTGACCGCTATTGGAGAAGAGGCACATTATTCTAGAGAAGCCTAAAGAGTCACTTTCACAGATGAAGACCTTCTTCTGGAGACATGGAGCACAACCGTCCCCTCTACATTATAGTGGACATTGGCAGATTCAGACTCTCTAGGGTTCTTATTGATCCAGGTGCATCGGTGAACATATGAGTCTAAAGACTCTTGCCTATTTGAGGATTGACATCTCCACACTTCGAGGAGATCAGATGATGTTGAGAGAGGATTCAATGAACAGGGAGAGAGGGCTTTAGGCTCCATAGTGTTACCTTTGGATATAGGTGAATGAAAGATTGGAGCCAAATTCTACATAATTGATTTGAATACTTCATTCACTGCTTTGCTCGATAGGCCTTGGATACATCAGACAAGATGATTCCATCCTCCCTCCATTTGTGCATCAAGTTATGAAAGGATGGGATCGAGTACTGTGTCAAAGGTGATGAAAAGCCATTTTTAGTTAGAGAGGTTGAGATATATGAGGATCTGACCTACTATCATCCTCAAAATACCTTTCCTCATGAACTTGATCAAAACTCAAATGCAAGAGAAAAAGAAGAAAAGGAAAAAGAAAAGGGAAAAGGAAAAGAAAAAAATGAAAGTTCAAGTGAATGAGAAAAGGACATTGATGAAGAAGTAGAGCCGCATATCACATTCCACCCACATTTCATTCTATCATATAGACACATGGGTAGGATGATTCAACCTCCACTAGGCGGAGGCAGAGGCAGAAATAGAGGCAGTCCCAAAGGTGGAAGACACCCTGGTTGGCAGCCAGCCAACAGGGGTTATGTTCCAGTTCACAAGAGTACCCCTACTAGTCGCATAGACTTGGAATCTAGCTGGGAGGATGAGTCTCATGTGATTAATATACCAGCCAGCCCCTCTCAGCAGGTTTCATTAGAGATGACACTCGAGCCGGACAGCGATGAATACCTGGCCTCCAAACAAAGCACGAATGTATTCAAATCAAGCTTATGTGAAATTATCAGACAACAGTTGGGAACCTTAGCTCTAACCTCACTTTCATCTCAAAACGCTAAAGGTTTAGCCATTAAGGAAACCCTTAAGTCTTCTATTGATGCGAAGTTGAAGAGATTCATATTGAGATCATCATCCTTAAGTCCTGAAGTTGATGTAGAACTTGAGGATAATTCATATAAAGAATTAATGGAATTGCTTTTTGATTGGTACTCACCTTGTGTTCTTAATCTTATAAAGAAAGGTTTGATTCCTTATACATGGTCTAAGCACAAGTCAGAATACTTCAAAAAGCTATGGAATAACAGAGGCAGGGAAGCACAATCAAGATCAGGACTAGGATTCAGTACAGTGGGTCCAATCGATGATAATAATTTTTGTTTTGTTGTTACCAATCATCTAGAGTCTAATAGGTTCATCTCCAACCATACCAACTCTTATGAGGAAGTATATTTAGAAACTTCAGATGATCCAGATGATCTCCAAATCAAAGATGCACCACCAAAATTTGAAGAGGAGTTCTATTCAATAATTGACAAGCTTAAAGAAATCAACCTTGGGACAGAAGAAAATCCACGCCCGACAAACATCAGTTCGCTGCTGAATGAAGAAGAAACCAATGACTTAGTTAGGCTATTGATTGAGTTTAAGGACTACTTTGCATGGAGTTATAAAGAAATGCCTGAATTATCTCCTGACGCCATAGTCCACAAACTACTAATAGATCCTAACGCTAATCCTATCAAGCAAGCTCCTAGATGCATGCGATTAGAAATCAAACAACCGATCATTTTTGAAGTCAAGAAATTAATTGATGCTGGTTTCATCAGGGAAGAAAAATACCCTACCTGGTTAGTCAGTATCATACCAGTTAAGAAGAAGAATGGCCAAATTCACATATGTGATTTGAGGGACTTAAATAATGCATGCCCTAAAGATGAGTTTCCACTGCCTATACCAACGGTCCATGACTCATATCTTCAATGAACTCATCCATCACCAGGTTGTGTGCTATATTGATGATCTAGTAATCAAAAGTAGAGCAAAGGAAGACCATCTCTTTGACTTGGGAGTAGTTTTTGAAGGGTTAAGATAATTTAACCTCAAAATGATCCCCCGGAGTGTGCATTCGGAGTAGCTTCAGGGAAGTTCCTTGGGTTTGTTGTCTAACACTGGGGAATAGAGATAGATCCAAAAAAGATCAAAGCTATCCTAGAAATGATACCCCCTAAAAGTCTAACTCAACTCAGATCTTTCCAAAGGTGGTTGGCATATCTAAGATGCTTTATCTCCAACCTATCGGGGAGATGCAAACCATTTTCAACACTTGTCAAAAAGGATGCCAAGTTCAAGTGGGATGACAAGTGCCAGCATGCCTTCGAAGATATCAAGCAATATTTGGTGAAGCCGCCAGTTCTAGCATCCCCTATCCTAGGCAGGTCATTGATCCTCTATATAGCTGCATTGGACGACTCCCTTAGCGCTTTGTTGGCCCAAGACAATGATGATGGAAAATAGAACTCTACTACCTCAGCCATTGTCTGATCCCTATTGAAGCTAGCTACCCACCTATTGAGAAACATTATCTAGCATTAATCTTTGCATCTCAAAATCTACCACACTATATGCTTTCTCAGAAGGTGAACTTGATTTCAACAATCAATCCACTACATTATCTCATGATACGGCCAATGCTATCTAGACGTTTGGCATATTAATCCATGATTCTCTCATAGTTTGATATAACATTGGAACCCCTCTGTACAGTAAAAGGATAAGCACTAGCGAGTTTTTTAACAACACACCCACTTCCTGTTGATTCTCCTCTTAGTGATGATTTCCCTGATGAATAAATCATAAACTTAAGGGAGGTCGACAACTGCCGTTGGGAGATGTATTTTGATGGTGCAGCTTCATTTCGTAAAGTAGAAGCACCACGATATACTCTTCCAGAAAAGGCAGGGGTAGGAATAGTTCTCTTAACTCCAGACCATGATGTGATGAGATTCTTATACTATCTCTCCAATCCTTACACCAATAATGAAGTCGAGTATGAGGATTTAATTATCGGTCTGGAGTTATCCATTATGGTGTGTGTCAAAAGTATCAACATCTACGGGGATTCTCAACTGGTCATCAACGAGATTGTTGGGTCCTACAAGGTTCTCAAGCCTAAGCTTCATCATTACCACAAGTACACCATGAAGCAGTTGGCCCAAATCTCTGAGGTCACCATCTATAAGGTCCCTCGAGGAGAGAACACAATAGTATATGCTTTTTCCAAATTTGCCAAAGAATTGGCATGTCTGAAAGATGAGTCCATTCCAATAAGGGTCCAAAACAAACAAGTCCTATCCCTTATTGATGCTGAACTCATCGAGAGACTTTCTCTTGAAGGGGAGGTTGCCATTGCCAAAAAGGATGAGGAGTTGGATTGCAGGCAACCATTCATAGATTATTTAAACATTAGAAAGCTACCTCAAGAGAAGTCACAAGCCCATCAAGTGAAATAAAGAGCTCTCTCTTATGCTCTCATGGATGGCACCTTGTACCGACAGTCTTTCGATCAAATGTGGTCATGCTGTTTGGACAAACACAAAGCTCATAAAATCGTGGCTGAGGTACACTTAGGTCTTTGCATAGTGCATCAATATGGTCTGAAGATAAAGACGAAGATCAAGAGAGATATTACTTTATGGTGATTACAATTGCATGGGTGGGTAATCTACTTTAGCCTCGCGAGCATTACATCCTTTTCTTCCAAGGGATCAATTCATTCTTAGTCACCACCACTTTTCTAAGTGGGCGGAGGCAATCCCACTCAGAGAGGTCACAACTCAGCATGTGGTTTAATTTTTCAGGAACCATATCGTATATAAGTTCATGGTGCCTTGATGAATTATATCCGATAATGATACTACATTCAAAAGCACTAAGATCAATAGCTTTGCTAGAAGAAACGATATAGATTGGAGATACTCCACCATCTACTACCTAGAGCAAATGGCCTAGTAGAAGCATTCAACAAAACTCTTATTTAGATACTAAAGAAGACACTTAACGATAACAAACGACAGTGGCCTGAGTAGTTGGTTGAAGCCTTGTAAGCATATCGTACCACATACATAACTCCATGTCAATCTACTCTGTTTTCCTTAGTGTATGGGTCTGAAGCTATTTTACCCTTAGAAGTTCAACTTCTATCACTAAGGATAGCATTGGGTAGCAAAATCACTACAGAGAAGAATGCAAAGTTGCAGTTAGAAGAGCTCGAAGGTTTGGAGGAGAGACGCCTACGGCCATGCCAGAACCTCGAGTTATACAAATCCAAAATGATTCAAGCTCATAATAAGCTAGTCCGCCCTTGGTCTTTGCAAGTAGGAGAACTTGTATTAGTCCTAAGCAGACTAATTGTTGCCTGTTAAAAGATGGGAGGCAAGTTTGAACCCACTTGGGAAGGCCCCTATGTCATAGAGAAAGCCTACCAAGGAGGATCTTATCAGCTTATTGATTATAATGGGGAACACCCAATGCTTCTAATTAATGGGCTCTATTTGAAGAAATACTACCCATAAAAATATGTTTGAAAACAATTATCATCAAAAGATTAAAATTTCATTCTGATTCTTCAAAAATCTTCTCTTCATTCAAAGTGTTATCTGCTTGTCTTGTGAATCCACCACGATGTGTTTAAGATAGGTGTAAGAGAACTCAAAAGGCATCATATCCCTCTTTCACAACACAAACACAATCAAACAAAATTCCTCGGTGCTACTAGAATAGGTGTGAGAGAACCCAAGAGGCATCCTATTTTCATTAGCATAACCAAGTTAGGTGTAAGAGAACCCAAGCGGCATTCTTTGTTGGTGGAAATCCCATCTGCCATCCGTGACATCATTTCACCAAATTCCTCAAGCATGTTTAGAGTTGGTGTAAGAGAACCCAAGCGACATCCTTTCTTAGTGGAAATCCCAACTGCCATCTGTGACATCATTTAACCAAATTCCTCAAGCATGTTTAGAGTAGGTGTACAAGAACCCAAGTGGCATCCTATTCCCCTTAACACAAGCACAAAAAAACAAACACATATCTTTTATCTCGAGCTATTTTGATGTGGGACCAAGCCTCCTATGGCACTCACTCCTTAGCTGCTCTGGGTTGGGTCTACATGTTACCTTGCTATTTGTCACCCCAGTGGTCACTTGTTCAGTGAATGTGAGTCTCCGCACTTTCTTCCTAGCTTGACCATTGCAAATCAATGAGCACCTTGTTAGTTTGGTAGGCCTCACTATGCAGCTAGTAAGTTACCTCATGTTGACTTTGTTCAAGAAGATGTGAGTCCCCGAGCTTTCTTCTTGAACTATCCATCATATACTGACTAGGTTGAGTATATTTGAGGCTTAGGATAAGTTCCCCTAGAGGCTTCTTTTCTTTTTTACTACGTTTGAGTTGATATAAGTTCCCCAGTGGTATTCACTCAGTAGTTGCCTTATGTCAGATAGCACCTGTCAAGCCGAAGATAGACTATCTGGGTAATCAGTTCTGCAATAGGAGTATGTGAGTCCCCGAGCTTTCTTCCTAGGCTGATTGTCGCAAACTGACAGGCACCTTAGGTTGGTTGATGTTCACTATGCTGACAGTAACTCACCCGGTGGATACACCACTCTTGGCAGATGTGAGTCCCCGTGCTTTCTCCTTGAGTTGGCCACTAAATACCTATTGCAAATCATCTTCTCCAAGGTTTTGGATCAAGCCCTTAGTGGCCCCTTTCCCTGTAGGAACTCTATTGGGATCACACCCTTTGGGACCCCATTTAGACACTACCCGGGTTACTTTTGGATGGGACAGTCGCCCTTTCCTAATAGCCACCCCTGTGATTGGAGAATTTGTTCAGCAGATGCGCATATTCTCCCTTGGTTCAGTAAATCTGAGATAGGTCTAGGCTTATATAAGCTCATTCTTAGTATGATCCCTCATAAACTAATAGTGTCCACGATAAACAAACAAATAAACAAACAAATGAACAAATTAATTTGCAAGTGGATTATGATTTCAAGTCCCCTAAGGGCCCTTTTTCCCAAGCATACATACTATCTTTAGGGCTGTGTCAATAGAACTCCATATAGAAATTGCCTGACTACCTGAGTCGAGATAATTCCCCAGATCGGTACTCTCTCCATAATGGCCCCTAGGTTGGGTTCAATCTGCTCAAACAGGTTACCTTGGTGGTCATTTCACTTTAGATGATGTAAGTCTACTACACATTCTTTCTAGCATGATTGTCGCAAACCGGCAGGCAGTCCTAAGTCAAGTTGACATGTTACCTTGTTAATGTGTGACTCCAATGGTCTTTTTGTAGTGGAAGATGTGAGTCACTGAGCTTTCTTCCCTAAATCAGTCATTGTAAACCGAAAGGCACCCCTTTTGTTGGATAGTTCTCCCCTCAGCTGGGAAGCTACTCTCTTTGAATTAACAAATTTGAGCTAGACCAAGGCCTACACGGCCCCTACTCAGTGCAAACCATTGCAAATTGATGGGATCCATAAAAAATAATTAAAAAATAAAGTTAATCGTGACTATCTTTGAGTTGATTTAAGTTCCCCAGAGGCATTCACTCAATAGTCAGCCCTAGGTCAGGTTCAATCCGTTGCCTTGCCAACTGATCACCCTAGCAACTGATCTCTACTTTGGAGGAAGTAAGTCTACTACACTTTCTTCCTAGTACAGCTATCGTACACTGAAAGGCAATCCATTTGGTTGGTTGGTCCTACTATGTGATTGGTAGGCTGCCCCTTTGGATTGGTAAATCTGAGCTAGATCAAGGCCGACACAACCCTTATTCAGTACGGGCCATCACAAACTAAAATGGCCCATCTCAAAATCCAAAATTTTTAACATAAAATAAATCCAATCAATCTCCCCTAATGGAGTCAAAACAAACAATCAAAATAAAACCAAACAGTCAAATCAATCAGCTTCTCTTGGGTGAGATGCAAGTCTTTCTAGTTCCCCCAGCGGATTAAGAATTCTAATCCCTCAATGGATTTTGCAAGCTCTCCTCCCAAGTGGATGACTTGGACTTGCTCTCCCAGTGGAGAGTTCACTTTTTTATCCCCAGTGGAGTTGAAACAAACACAACTAAATAATCAAACAAATCAAATAAATTTCTCTTCTCAGTGAGACTCAACTCAAATCAATCCTCTCATCCCCCAGTGGATGACTTGAACCTCTTTACCTAGTGGAAGGTTCACATACTCAGTCCCTAGTGGATTCCTTCTCCACTCTCTTATGTCTTTGACATGACTGGAGTCACATTGCACTAAGCTCTTAATTCCTTCTACACCTTGGGTTGGGAGTAGATCATTTTTGTTAGTGCTTGTGATCGTTCGGTGTTGTTGATCGCCTCGGTCAACACCAATATGGAGCCCATTGTTGATCTCATTTTTAGAATGAGCTCTCAACCCCTCCATCTTAGACGTAGGAACCCTCTTAGACACTAAGAGTTCGTTAGTCTTAAGACACTTCTAGTGATTAGGTGAACACTTAACCTAACCCTAGAGACTTAGAAGAGTTAGCCATAAGAATAGGTTATGCCTTAAGTGTGTTAGCAAAATTTTCCTACCCTGTAGCTTAAACCAAATCCTCACTTCCTTATTTCAAGTCAAACTGCAAATTCAAATCAACCTCAAACTCAAATCATCTTCAATTACAAACCAAACCATAAATCAATTCCAAATAATTGAAACCCATGATTGAATTCCAAATTCTAAAATCTTTCCTAAGTCACTTTGATTCCATCTAATGGACTTAGCTCGAATAAAATTCAAATCACTTCAAATTCAAGAAATTTTCTCATAACCCATTTATATTCTCTTTTTTTACAAATATAAATGAAATATAAATTCAAATAACCAAAACTTAATCCAAAACTCAATTCCAATTTCTAAAATCTTTCCTAAGTCACGTTGATTCCATCTTATGGACTTAGCTCAAATAAAATTCAAATCACTTCAAATTCAAGACATTTTCTCAAAACCCATTTATATTCTCATTTATATTCAAAAATATAAATGAAATATAAATTCAAATAACCAAAACTAAATCCAAAACTCAATTCTAAGTTCAAAAATCCTTCCTATGTCCTTTTGATTCCATCTTATGGACTTAGCTCAAATCAATTCAAATTCAAGAAATTTTCTCATAACCCATTTATATTCTCATTTATATTCACAAATATAAATGAAATATAAATTCAAATGCCTAAAACCAAATTCAAAACTCAAATCCAAATTCAACCAAAAACCAACCTAAGCCTTTCAAGTAAAATTCTTGAACTTAGCCAAATCAAACTCAAATCAAACCAAACCCTTAATTTTTCTTCATGATTGAATCAATCCTTCAATCAAGAAACCAAATATAAACATAAACTTTAATCATCAAACCAAAACTAAATTAAAAAATCAAACCCAAGTCGAACTCATGTCACCCTTTGAACTTGAAATTGTCAAATGAATCAAAACCCATTTGACTCCAAATCACTTACAAATTGATTTATATTTCAATCATAAGTCCATATGTGAGTTCAACCAAACTTGAATCAAGCCTTGATCAAGTCAATTGACCCACTTAGGCTCACTTGACCCAAAGTGACTTAAAGTACCTTTTTGAGCCAAATTCTAATCCTACCCAAATTAGATTGAACTAAGCCCACCAACGCCTCACATTGTGAGCAACAATCATCATGAAATGATCAATCACTCAAATTGGATCAAACCAAGTCAAACTTAAGGGTTAACCAAGTCAACACTTAGCCAAAATGAAACCTAAGCTAGTCAAAATCCATCATAGGCCAAATTGATTGAAACCATTGATCAAAACTAATTCATGATCAACGTATGGACTTGACCAAGTCATCATTTGAGCCTAACCTAGCCCAATTGGCTACTTGACCTAAAAAGTCAAAATATATCAAATATTGATCTAAGCCAATTTGATTGCAACCAATGGGTCAAATTCATTCTAAACCACTTGTTGAACTTGACCAAAGCCTCAATTGGACAACTAGACCCAACTTAGTCCAAATGACCATGAACCTAGCTTGACCTAAAAGGTCAAATTGAGCCAAAATCAAACCAAACCAAAATTGTTTGAAACCAAAGCATGCAAAATATTTCAAATGACTAACCAAACCTAAACCAACCCATGACCTAACCCAATTAGGTCAAATGGGTCAAATTTGTCAACTTGACCCATTTGGCCTAAATGAAATCAAATGAACCAAAACCAAATATAAACCAAATTGAACCAAACTAATGATGCCAACACATTTCAAATGGTCATATGAACATGACCCAACCCTTGGTTTGACCCAATTTGACCAATTGGTCAACTTGACCCAAGTTGACCCATTTTGACCTAAATAGGTCAACATGATCCAAATGATATCAAATCAACTCCAAATTCATTGAAGTTTGGACCAACCTAATTTCAAACTATTCTAAATATGCTAAAAGTGAAATCAAAGCTAAATGACCATTTTACCCCTAGGTCAAGGGGTAACCTATGGCTAATTCCACTTGGAATTTGGTCATTTCCTTTTTATGGCCACTTGGCACCCTCTTAGTGGACCAAGTGGACACTAGTGAGTGTGAAGCACATGACCCAATTAGTTTGGGTCAGCCTAACCTAACCCAAACCCAAAAATGACCACCCCACTCAAAATAAGCATATAGAATCACCTCCCACACTCTCTTTGGCACATGGAAACTTCTCCACTACCTCCCTCCACCAAAATCGAACCATGTGCCACCTTGAACGGCCAAAACAACCCACTCAAGGTGATCAATTTGATTAAAAATGACATCTACTCTCTCGGCCATCCGATCTTTCTAGGGGGAGATATACTCCCACTAATTTCATTTCATTTGCATAGACTCACATTCGATTGAAGCATAGGAACTCAGAGGAAGCAATTCCAAGCTCTCCGAAGGTCTCCCAAGCTACTTTGATTTCTCCATTCTCAATTTCTTCAAGCCAAAAATAAGGTAGCTCAAGGAAAATTCAAACTCATCCATCACTCAATTTCAATCTAATTCCTCTTACAAGCACCCTCAGTGGATCCAATCAAGCTCACCCAAGTCTTCATCCAAGCTTCTAAGGCATGAGAAGCGGGAGCTAGACCAAAGCCACAAGCCTAGGAGGAGGACTTTGGCCAATTGGAGGATCTAATCAACCTCAAGCCTTCAAATATTCAACAAGGCTTCATCTCCACTAGACGAAGCTACCTCGATGGTTGGGAGCGTCGGTGATAGCCACCGACGAGGTATGGATCAAAACTGAGCTTAGGTGTATATTTCTTTAGTCCTTTATGAAATAAAGTTTCATCCCAAGTGAATTCAACCGTTGGATGTCTTGCTCCTTGTATGTTGATGGTGTGGGTTCAATTTTAGCTCAATATGAGCTTAGATCAAGCCCTAAGGGATGAATAGTTGCCCTCTCCCGCTGACGAGCTTAGGGATGAATCATGGACCATCCATCCCGCATGTTTTGAATGGACGGTCCTAATTAATCCACATTAGATCAATGTTTTAATCCCTTTAATACCATGGGCTTGATCTTGACCGTCCAATCTTTGATCGGATGGTCCAAGGGAAAGCGCGTAGCACCGCAGGCTGACTGCGTAGCCAATGTGACAACTTAAATAACCATTCCCATCGTGCATCGTGGAATGCGTGCGTTGCATCAGCGGTCCACATGGCGTCGACGGGATTAACTATTTAATTAGGGATTTAATTAAGTTTTAATCATTAAATCTTTAAAATTACATAACTAAATGTAGAAAAATCATAAAAAATACAAACTCAAATGCATTTTGAAGATATTTCAAAGGGGAATAATATAAAATTAAATTTAATTAATTTTGAATAGTAAATTTCATGTAATTTGGGTTTTATTGGGAATGTAATTATGTTAATTACTCCCTAATTATTCCATTGATTAATTCCAAACTTCTCATGTATGTTTAGTGGGATGACTTCTACCTCCCCTAATTTTCTTGGAATTTATTAATGGTATAATTAGGATAATTGCTTTATACACTCCTAATTACTCTTTTAATTAATTAAATGATTAATTAACTTATTAAATTATAATAAATTCATTAATTAAGTTTTCTAATCACCTTAGAATAGTGAATGGACTTAGAAAATGAGATTAGGAGTTATCTCCCAAATCTTTTCCCCTAAGTTTATTTCATTTTGGATAAAAATCTAATTAAGGTGCAAATTAATTAAATTGTTTAATAACCTAATCAAAATTTTAAAATCAAATCAATTTGAATTTAATCAATTCCTCCTTAGGTAGATACTTAGGTGTTTAATAACCTAAGTAGCTTAAGAAAATTATTTCTAACCCATATGTGTTGGAAGGGTTATGAAGGTACTTAAATTAAACCCTTTAGCTTAATTAATCATTAATTGTGAGCCAAATACATGAGGCCCCTATCTTTCTTAAGTGCATCGTTGATTTAAATTCCTTGTGATTTTATGTCATACATTGGCTCAAAATTATTTGGTTAAATATGTTAAATTGGTGTAGGTAAGGGGTAATTAATGGACTTGATATACACCTTAACCTAAATAAAATATAAAATCAATCTAAGGGTTCTAAAAACAAACTAAATCAACTCATATATGGGGGAAATGGGTTATGACCAAAAAACCTTCTCACATTTCTTAAATTCAAATCAAACTCAAAACAAAATCAAAATTTCTTAAACCAACTTTGATTCACTTTAAATAATCTTATTCCTTAGGATTGTCTTTAAGAATTGTGGTGAAATTTTTATATTCTTGCCTTCATCTATCCTTTTGGAAAGGAAAAATGAAAACAAAAATATATGCCTTATTGGGACACCATGTAGATCCGTAGATGTTCTTATTAGGGTGATCGGGTATGACATTGAGGAAAAGTGTACTATCTTGAAAGATAGATGTCACCACCCTATAATGGACCTAATCACTTGAATAAGGACTCCTAAGGACTATGGGTCTTCAGAATGCACTAGAAATTCTTCCCCTACTTTACATGAAAAAGTAAAGCAGGGTTTATTTTAAACTAAGATGGTTAAGTTCTCTATGGAGGCAAGCCTAAGGAACATAATTTCTTTGGAATACTCTCGAATAAGATAAATGATCATTGTCTCCAAACATTTCAAAGGTAAGACTATCAATCAATTGATTTATTTTTAGAAGAGCAAATGGGATTGATCAAGAGGAGGGAGTTATTATCAAAGCCAAATGAAGATAAGTAGGGGATGCTTAGGATACTAGGAAGCCTAGTAAGAATCCCAAACTATCCTATGGTTGGGCTTTACATTTTTGAAATTAAATTGATTTATTTGTTTGAGTTGAATTTTTATTAGAAAGTTAGGGCTTACAATTCGATGATACAAGGTCATGAAAATTCCTAAGAGGTGAGGATTTATGCTTGTAGCCCGTAAAGGGGAGAAGCAATCTCAAAACCTAAATCTAGGAAGCTTTGATGAGAGCCAAAGCATGACCTAATCCAAGGCAAAAATGGATATTTGGTTTACCTTCAAAAGAGAGGATAAACCACCTGATTGTTTGGATTTATAACCGCCTGGGGGTGGCCGCCAACTAACTCCTCCTATGATTTTAAATACATGTTTGCATGTCATATGCTTTTGCAATATAGCTAGGTTGTTGTTTATTTAGAAAGAGACTAAGTCCTTAAACACACTCCCTAAGAGACTAGATCATGTAGGGCATGATTTAATGACTTAAATCTAATGCAAATTTTGTTACATTTTTATTTTCATTTTTTTAGACAATTAATTTGACACAAGCTTTAGGATTCATATGCTTAATGTATGAGAAATTAGATTATGAGCCAAAATCAGTGAGAAAGGAGGTGTGTTTCCACCATGGCTCTCAAAGGTCAAGTCAAGTTCTCTGGCACATGTGGTAGCCCTTCAAATCAAGAGTAAAATAATATACTTTTTATGCATGATGTGAGAAAGAAAATAAAACTTCTAGCTAAGGGGTTGCTAATTCTTTTATCTTATTTATAACATAGGCTTTATGTGAGGTTATGAGTTATTTATTTTTTATTTGAATTAATTAGTTGGATAAAAAATTTATTTTTTCTAAGAGCCTAATCATCTTCTATGCCATACATCACATCAAGAAAGAAACTAGAAAAACATGCCATCTTAATGCACAAGCTAAACAAACATTAAATAATTTATAAAGCTAGCGCAAAAGAATAAGAGGTCATTTGTGGTCAGGCTCCACTGCAAAAACTTGAAAATAAATTGGGTAGCTGAGCTCTACCCTTATATAACCTAGATTACTAAAATGAATTAATTATAATCAAGAAGGAATTCATGTTATAGGGGTCTTCATTCTTCATTTGGTTCTTTCTTCATTTGGTTCTTTCTTCATTTGGTTCTTTCTTCCTTTTGACTTGGTTGGAATGTGGTTTGCTCCAAGGCTTCACATGGTACATAAGATATAATCTTATGACTAATGTTTATCCTAATTCCCCATAACAATCATTTGAAATCCTAATTACAAAATTACATGAAAATGGGAAAAAGGAAATTGAATTAAAACCTACAAAATAGAGATTAACTGAACAAACCATATAATCTCAAGCATATATATGAATAAATTGGACTTAGTACCCCACACATGGATAACGAAGTCCATCTAGCCTATTTTAGGTTATGCTTAGCGGTATAAGCAACCTGCACACCAAAAATATTTATATTTTTATTACGGAGCCCCTTAAGCACAATCCCCTACAGAAGATAATGATTAGACTAAGATCACCCTACCATTTAGTCTACACACATACACCCTAACATCCAGACTAAAACATTACATCACAAAATAAAAACAACATCAAACCATGCACTGCCCTAACCTAAAACTAGAAGTGGTGACTTAGCCTAATGTGTGTGCTATTTAAGATTTATGTGGTATGTTTAGCTAGGCATTAAGGTTGAAGTTTTATAAGTGTGAAAGAGTTCAACTTAGAGGGTAGTTTCATTTAAGTGTTTTAGTTGATCTGGTTGATTTTATTTATATTTATGATTTCATTAGGTTTGAATGAACCAACAATTAATTACTAAGTGTTATAAAGAGAGGAAAGAAAAGAAAACTTCTCTTTCCTCCCTACCTTAAGTAATTTCCAAGGTAGACCCATTATTTATTTTTATTTAGTGAATGTTTTATTATGTGTTTTAATTAATCCTAAGTTTAGATTTTCTCTAAATAAACTTATTCAAAAAGAAAGGCATTTTAAGATTAAGTAAAGTTAATTACTATCACAAAATACACAACACTTCTTTTCTTTCCAACATGTGTAACATGAATATGGATGGATACTAAACATATCTATACATGAAAATAGAAATGTTTAACATACCTTGATGATGAATGCTAAGAGAGTTTGTTTAAGAAATTTGGATGTTTTTATGATGCATGATTTTGTTAAGTAGAAAAAGGGATTCTTTTATCCATTATTCATATGCACATTTACATGTATGAAAGGCATAAGTGAGTACAACATCATTATTTTTTACACTAGGGGTGCAAGGTACAAGACCTACTTTGGGCTACTTAAAGCCTCACAACCCCGAGATTTCCAGACTAACATACCACTTTCCTTAAATACATATGCATGTACAAAAACAAATGAATGGAAAAAGAGTCATGCAAAAAGTTTATGTTTGTTTGTTTGATTTGTTTATGCAATTTACATGTGTAAGTGTGAGTATCCTTCTTAATTAATAATATAGGAATGAATAGGAATGGATTTAAGCAAGTGTTGTGTTCTTTTCAAATGAACTATGCTGCAAACCCTATTCAAAACTATGTTAAAAGAGAAGAGAAGGAAAGTCACACAATGCACACCTTATATTATACTCACATGCAAGCTTATAAATAATTATAAGTAGCATACCTTTCAATTGTAATGTTTGATTTATAAGTTTTAAAAATGATTTTAGATTTAATAGTGATAATAGCCATTCATATTCTTACTTTAGCCAAAACATGCAATTTGACATAAAGGAAACATTTCATTTTAACTTGATTTTTCAAAAGGCATGAATGCAAGATTTTCATATGATATACACATTTAGCATGCTAAGAAAGAAATAAAGTGATGAAAGCATGTAACTTCACTCACCCTAAATAATTCCTAAAGACAATCCTATGGAATAATATTTATTTAAAGTGAATCAAAGTTGGTTTAAGGAAATTTTGTTTTTGTTTTAAGTTTGATTTGAATTTAGGAAATGTGAGAAAGTTCACTGGTCCTAGCCCATTTCCCACATGTGTATGTTATTTTAGTTTAATTTTAGAATCATTAGATTGATTTTATATTTTGTTTAGGTTAAGGAATACATTAAGTCCATTAATTACCCCTTTCCTACACCACTTTAACATATTTAACCAAATAATTATGAGCCAATGTATGACATAAAATCACAAAGAATTTAAATCAGTAATTCACCTAAGAAAGAAATGGGCCTAATACATTTGGCTCACAATTAATGATTAATTAAGCTAAAGGGTTTAATTTTAAGTACTTTCATAACCCTTCTCATATATATGGGTTAGATATGATTTCCTTAAGATACTTAGGTTATTGAACACCTAAGCATCTACCAAAAATGAATTGATTAAGTTTAGATTGATTTGGTTTAAAATTTTATTAATTAAGCCATTTAATTAAGTGATTAAACTATTTAATTAATTTGCACCTTAATTAGATTTTTATCCAAATGAAATTAACTTAGGGGAAAAAATTGGGAGAGGACTCCTAATCTCATTCCCTAAATCCATTCACTATTCTAAGGTGATTAGAAAAGTTAATTAATGAATTTATCACTATTAAATATGTTAATTAGTCATTTAATTAAGTAAGAGAGTAATTAGGAGTGAATCAAGCAATTACCCTAATTAAACTATTAATAAATTCCAAGAAAATCATGGGAGGCAGAGGTCATCCCACTAAATATACATGAGAAGTTTGGAATTAATTTGGGGAACAATCAGGGAGTATTTAATATAATTACATTCCTAATAAAATATGAATTGCATAAAAATTACTATTCAAAATCAATTAAACTTAATTTCATATTATTCCCCTTTGAATTATCTTCAATATGCATTTGAGTTTGTATTTTTTTATTTTTCTACATTCAGTTATGTATTTTGAATATTCTATGATTAAAACTTAATTAAATAGCCTAATTATATAATTAGTCCCATCAAAGCCACGTAAACCATTGACGCGGTGCGCGCTTTCCATGTGGTGCAACTGGATTAGTTATTTAAGTTATCATTTCGGTTACACAGTCAGCTGACAGTGCTATCCGCTTTCCTTTGATCGGACAGACAAGATTAATCCCGTAGTATTAAAGAGATTAAAATGTTGATGTAATGTGGATTGATCAGGATCGTCCATCCAAAACACGTGGGATGGACAATCCATGATTCATCTCTGAGCTCGCCTGTGGGAGAGGGCAACTATCCATCTCTTAGGGCTTGATCCGAGCTCGATTGAGCTTGGATTGAGCTAAAATTTAACCCACACCATCATCATGCAAGGAGATGAAGATCTAACGGATAAAATGCAATTGGATTACAATTCCCTTCAAAAAGGACCAAAGAAAATTTTCTCTAAGCTTCATTTTGATCCATACCTCACTGGAGGCTATCATCAGCGCTCCCAACCATCGAGGTAGCTTTGTCTAGTGGAGATGAAGCTCTGTTGAAGATTTGAGGCCTTGAGCTTGAGTGGATCTTCCTATTAACCAAAGTGGGATTCATTTGCTTGCGGCCTTGGTCTAGACCCCTCTTCCCGTGGCTTGAGAACTTGGATGAAGACTTAGGTGAGCTTGATTGGGTCCCCTCAAGGTGCTTAAAGGAGGAATTGAGCTCTAGTGGAGAATTGAATGAAATGGAAAATCCCTTGAGCTCTCCTATTTTTGGCTTAAGTAAAACCAAAATGGAGAAATTAAAGTAGCTTAGGAGACCTTGGGGAAGCATGGAATTGCTTCCTCTGAGTTTCTATGCTTCAATTGAATGTGAATTTGTGCAAATGTAATGAAATTAGAGGGAGTATATCACCCTCTAGAAGGATCAGATGGTCAAGCATGGCTTTGCCATTTTAATCAAATTGATCCTAAGGGTTGAGTTGGATAGGACATTTTGGATGCCATGTGGTTTGGTTTGGCCAAAGGGAGGTAGTGGAGAAGTTTCCATGTGCTAAATGAGGTGGAGGAGTGATTCTCATGTGCTCATTTTGAGCGATGTGGTTAGTTTTGGCCTTAAGTTAGGTTTGGCTGATGCAAACCTATTGGGTCATCTGCACCACACTCTCTAGTGTCCACTTGGTCCACTAAGAGGGTGCCAAGTGGCCATGAAGAGGATATGACCAAATTCCAAGTGGAATTGGTCATAGCTTACCCCTTGGCATAGGGTTAAAATGGTCATTTGGCTTTTATTTCACTTTGGACAGATTTGTAATAGTTTGAAATTGGGTTGGTCCAAATTTTAAAAAAAATTGGAGTTGATTTGATGTCATTTGCCTCATGTTGACCCATTTAGGTCAAAATGGGTCAACTTGGGTCAAGTTGACTAAGTGGTCATATTGGGTCAAACCAAGGGTTGGGTAAAGTTCATATAACCATTTGGAATGTGTTGGCATCAATGTTTTGGTTCAATTTGGTTTATATTTAGTTTTGGTTCATTTGATTTCATTTAGGCCAAATGGGTCAAGTTGACAAATTTGACCTGTTTGACCTATTTGGGTCAGGTCATGGGTTGGTTTAGGTTTGGTTGGTCATTTGATATATGTTGCAAGCTTTAGTTTCAACCAATTTTGGTTTGGTTTGATTTTGGCTTAAGTTTCCCCTTTAGGTCAAGTTGGGTTCAAGGTCAATTGGGCTAGGTTGGGTCTAGTTAGCCAATTGAGGCTTTGGTCAAGTTCAATAAGTGATTTATAATGAATTTAACCCATTGGTTGCAATCAATTTGGCTTAGATCAAGATTTGAAATATTTTGACATTTAGGTCAAGTTGATTCAACTTGGGTTAAGTAGCCAATCGGGCTAGGTTAGGCTCAAATGATGACTTGGTTAAGTTCAAACATTGATCATGAATTGGTTTTGATCAATGCTTTCAATCAATTTGTCCTATGGTGGATTTTGGCTAAGTGTTGACTTCATCAACCCTTAGGTTTGACTTGGTTTGATCCAATTTGAGTGATTGATCATCTCACGATAATTGTTGCTCACAATGTGAGGCTTAGGTGGGCTTAGTTCAATCCAATTTGGGTAAGATTAGAATTTGGCTCAAAAAGGTACTTTAGGTCACTTTGAGTCAAGTGAGCTTAAGTGGGTCAATTGACTTGATCAAGTCTTGATTCAAGTTTGGTTGAACTCACATATGGACTTAGGATTGAAATATAAATCCATTTGGAAGTGATTTGGAGTCAAATAAGTTCTGATTCATTTGACAATTTCAAGTTCAAAGGGTGAACATGAGTTTGACTTGAGTTTGATTTTTGAATTTAGTTTTGGCTTGATGATTGTAGTTTATGTTTATATTTGGATTCATGATTGAAGGATTGATTGAATCATGAAGAAAAATCAATAGTTTGGCTTGATTTGAGTTTGATTTGGCTAAGTTCAAGAATTTGACTTGAAATGCTTAGGTTAAATTTTGGTTGAATTTGGATTTGAGTTTTGAATTTAGTTTGGTTTGATGATTGAAGTTTGTGTTAAAATTTGGTTTCATGATTGAAGGATTGATTGAATCATGAAGAAAAATCAAGGGTTTGGCTTGATTTGAGTTTGATTTGGCTAATTTCAAGAATTTGACTTGAAAGGCTTAGGTTAAATTTTGGTTGAATTTTGATATGAATTTTGAATTTAGTTTTGGATATTTGAATTTATATTTCAGTTATATTTGTGAATATAAATGAGAATATAAATGGGTTATGAGAAAATTTATTGAATTTGAAGTGATTTGAATTTGATTTGAGCAAAGTCCATAAGGAGGAATCGAAGGGACTTAGGAAAGATTTTGGAATTCAACCATGGGTTTCAATCATTTGGAATTGATTCATGATTTAAGAAAATCCATTAGAATTGATTTAAGGTTTGGTTTGAAATTGAAGTTGATTTGAGTTTAAGGTTGGTTTGAATTTGGAGTTTGACTTGAAAGAAGGAAGTGAGGATTTGGTTCAAGCTATAGGGTAGGCAGATTTTTCTAGCACCCTTAAAGCATAAACTATTCCTATGGCTAACTCTTCTAAGTCTCTAGGGTTAGGTTAAGTGTTCACTTAATCACTAGAAGTATCTTAAGACTAAGGAACTCTTAATGTCTAAGAGGGGTCCTATGTCTAAGATAGAGGGGTTGAGAGCTCATTCTAAAAATGAGGTCAACAAAGGGCGCCCAATAAGTGTGGTGTGACTGACAAGGAATATTGCACGTATTGGTGTTGACCGAGGCAGTCAACAACACTGAACGATCACAAGCACTAACAAAAATGATCTACTCCCAACCCAAGGCGTAGAAGGAATCAAGAGCTTAGTGCAATGTGACTCCACTCATGTCAAAGACATAAAAGAGTGAAGGAGGAATCCACTAGGGACTTAGTATGTAAACCTTCCACTAGGGAAAGAGGTTTAAGTCATCCATTAGGGGATGAGAGGTTTGATTTGAAGTGAGTCTCACTAGGGAGAGAAATTGATTTGATTTGTTTGATTATTTAGTTGTATTTATTTTGACTCCATTGGGGTTAGAGAAGTGAACTCTCAACTGGGAGAGCAAGTTCAAGTCATCCACTAGGGAGGAGAGGTTGTGAAATCTGTTGAGGAATTAGAATTCTAGATCCGCTGGGGGAACTAGAAAGATTTGCATCTCTTTGAGGAGGAGCAGATCAAATTGATTATTTTTGTTTGATTGTTTGTGTTGTTTGTTTTGTTTGACTCCACTGAGGGAGAAGGGTTGAGTTTATTTTAGCTTTTTAGAGTTTTGATTTTGAGATGGACCCTGTTGGTTTGTGAGGGATCACACTGAGTAGGGGTTGAGGCCTAGGTCTAACATAGATTTACCAGTCCAAAAGGGTAGTCTACCAAACATATAGTAGGACTAGCCAACCAAAGGGATTGCCTTTCGGTGTGTAGTAGCTGTACTAAGAAGAAAGTATAGCAAGCTTACATCCTCCAAAGTAGGGATCAGTTGCTGGGGTGATCCATTGGTGAGGCAATGGATTGAACCTAACCTAGGGCTGACGATTGAGTTAATGTTGCTGGGGGACTTAAATAAACTCAAATATAGTTAAATATTAATTTCATTTTTTAATTTGCTTTGATGGATCACATCAGTTTGCGATGGACTACACTGAATAGGGGCCATGGAGGCCTTAGTCTAACATAGATTTACCAATCCAAAGGGAGTAGTCTACCAACCACATAGTAGGACTATCCAACCAAAGGGGTGCCTTTTAGTTTACAATGGTCAAGTTAGGAAGAAAGCGCAGGGACTCATATCTTCCAATATAAAGAACCATTGGGGTGATCAGTTGCTGGGCAACAAATCGATCCCGACCTAGGGCTAACTATTGAGTGAATGCCACTGGGGGACTTAGATCAACTCAAAGATATTCAAGGTTGATTTCATTTTATTTATTTATTTTTGATGGATTCCATTAGTTTGTGATGGATCACACTAAGAAGGAGCTTATATCAGCCTAGACCTATCTCAGTCTTATTGAACCAAATGGAGTAGCTTCCTAACCGAGGGGAGAACTATTCAACCAAAGGAGTGCCTTTCAGTTTGCAATGGTTAATTCAGGGGGAAAAAAGTACAGGGACTCACATCTTCCACTACAAAAGACCACTGGGGTGATCAGTTACTTCGGGTAACAAATCAAACCTGACTTAGGGCTGCTCGTCGGTTTGCGATAGTCATGCTAAAAAGAATGCGTCGTAGGCTTACATCTTCCAAAGCAAAGTGATTGTTGAGGAAACCTGCTTATGCTAAAATAGATTGAACCCAACCTAAGGGAAACTACAAAGAGAGTGCTAACCCAAGGACTTATCTCAACTCAGGTATTCAGTCAATTCCTATAGGGAGTTTTGCTGACACTGCCCTAAATATAGGATGCCTGCTTAGGAAAAGGGGCCCTTTAGGGGCTTGAATTGCTAATCCACAAACAAAAAAAATTTTGTTTGTTTGTTTAGTTTATTTATCTTGGACCTTGTTATTTTTTGAGGGATCAAACTGAGAAGAAGCTTATATTAGCCTAGACCTATCTCAGATTTACTGAACTAAGGGAGAATTTGAGCTTCTGTTGAACAAATTCTCCAACCACAGGGGTGGCTACTAGGAAAGGGGAACTACCCAATCCAAAAGTGGCCCAAGTAGTTTCTAAATGGGGTCACAAAGGACATGATCCAAATAGAATGCCCACAAGGGAAGGGGTTGCTAAGGGCTATATCCAAAACCCTAGAGAAGATAATATCATAGGTATTCTGTGACCAACTCAAGGAGAAAGTATGGGGACTCACATCTGCCAAGAGTGGTGTATCCATCCGGTGAGTCATTGTCAGCATAGGAAATATCAACCAACCTAAGGTGCCTGTTAGTTTGCTACAATCAGCCTAGGAAAAAAGCTGGGGGACTCACATCCTCCAATAGTGGAACTGATTGTCTGGATAGTCTATCTTCGGCTCGACAGGTGCCATCCGACCTAGGCTGATTCTTGAGTGAATTCCACTAGGGGGTTGATATCAACTCAAATGTAGTCAAGAGGAAAAAAGTCTCTGGGGGACTTATCCTAAGCCTCAAATATACTCAACCTAGTTAGTACATGATGGCTAGTTCAAGAAGAAAGTACGGGGACTCACATCTTCTTAAACAGGATCAACATGAGGTAGCTTACTGGCTAGGCAATAAAAACTACCAAACTAACAAGGCTCTCATTGGTTTGATATGATCATGTTAGGAAGAAAGCATGGGAACTCACATCTTTCAAAAATAAAGAACCATAGTGTCATACTAAAGCAAAATAATTAGAGTAGTTAATGAGGTAGTGCCAAAGGGCTTGTCTCAAATAGAATTTGATGAAATGGTGCCACGAATGGTAGGTCAGATTCCCACCAAGAAAGGATATCTCTTGGGTTCTCTTACACCTAACTTAATTGTGCTAATGGAAATAAGATGCCTCTTAAGTTCTCTCACACCTATTATAGTAGCATTAGAGAATTATGTTTGATTGTGTTTGTGTTGTGAGAGATATGATGCCTCTTGGGTTCTCTTACACTTACTTTGAACATGTCATGGGATTTGCAAGACAAGCAGATAACACTTCAAATGAAGAGAAGATTTTTGAAGAATCCTAATGAAATTTTTATTATTTTATTGCTAATTATTTTCAAACATGTTTTTATGGGTAATATTTCTTTAAATAGAGCCCATTAATTGGAAGCATCAAGTGTTCTTACAATAATCAGTAAGATCCTCCTTGGTAGGCCTTCTCTATAATATAGGGGCCTTCCCAAGTGGGTTCAAACTTGCCTCCCATCTTTTAATGGGCAACAATTGGTCTCCTTAGAACTAATACAAGTTCTTTTACTTGAAAAGACCTAGGGCAGACCAGCTTGTTGTGAGCTTGAATTATTTTGGCTTTGTATAACTAGAGGTTTTGGCACGCCCGAGGCGTCTCTCCTCCAAACCTTCAATCATTTCTAACCATAACTTTGCATTCTACTCTATTATGATCTTGCTACCCAATGCTATCCTTAGTGATGGGAGTTGAACTTCTAAAGGTAGAACAACTTTAGA
The DNA here is from genome assembly GCA_021442155.1 of Cymbidium sinense. Taxonomy (NCBI): domain Eukaryota; kingdom Viridiplantae; phylum Streptophyta; class Magnoliopsida; order Asparagales; family Orchidaceae; genus Cymbidium; species Cymbidium sinense. The sequence continues at coordinate 68,845,173 of CM038224.1, read as the reverse complement.
CCCATACACTAAAGAGAAAGGGTAGATTGAGTTGGAGTTCTGTATGTGGTGTGGTATGCACACAAGGCTTCAACCAACTGCTCATGCCACTATCATTTGTTATCATCGAGCATCTTTTTTAGTATCTGGATGAGAGTTTTGTTGAATGCTTCTACTAAGCCATTAGCTCTGGGGTAATAGATGGTGGAATATCTCTAATCTATACCATGTCTTCTGGAGAAGCTGTTGATCTTGGTGCTTTTGAATGCAGTACCATTATCAGATATAATTTGTCGAGGCACCCCGAACCTATATACGATATGGTTCCTAAAAAATTAAAGCACAGGCTGACCTGTGACCTCTTTGAGTGGGATTGCCTCTGGCCACTTAGAAAAATAGTCGGTGGCATCTAAGATGAACTGGTGACCTTTGGAAGAAGGAGGATTGATCCGACCCAAAATGCCCTAATGCTCAAATGGTCATGAGGCCAAAGTAGGATGTAAAATGTTGGGTGGTTGATGTAAGACCATACTGTGTACCTGACACTAATGACATCTTCTAGTTATATCTATGCATCCAATAATCATTGAAGGTCAGTAGTATCCTAATCTCTTGATCTTTGTTTTCATCTTCGGACCAGATTGATGTGCTCCACATAGACCTGAATGTACCTCGGTCACAATCCAATGGGCTTTGTGTTTGTCTAAAAAACATAACCATATTTGATCGAAAGATCGTCGATACAGGGTGCCATCCATGAGAGCATAGGAGAGAGCTCTCTATTTCACCTGATGGGCTTGGGACTTATTTTAAGGTACTTTACTGGTGTTCAAATAATCTATGAACAGTTGCCTCTAATCTAACTCCTCATCCTTTTTGGCAATGGCAACCTCCTCTTCAAGAGAAAGTCTCTCGACAAGTTCATCATCAATAAGGGATAGGACTTGTCTATTTTGGACCCTTATTGGAATGGACTCATCTTCTAGACATGCTAATTCTTTCGCAAGTTTGGCCAAAGCATCTACTACTACATTCTCTCCTTGAGAGACCTTGTAGATGGAAACCTCAAGTATTTGGGCCAACAGCTTCATGGTTTACTCATGGTAATGATGAAGCTTAGGTTTGAGAACCTTCTAGGATCTAGCAATTTGGTTGATGACCAGCTGAGAATCCCCATAGATATTGATGCTCTTGATACACACTGTGATGGCTAACTCTAAACCAGCAATCAAAGCTTCATACTCAGTTTTATTGTTGGTGCAGGGATTGGAGAGATAGTATGAGAATCTCATCATATCACGGTCTGAGAGAACTATTCCCACCCCTACCTTTCCTGGAAGAGTAGATCATGGTGCTTCTCTTTAATGAAAGGAAGTCACACCATCAAAATACATCTCCCATCGGTGGTTGTCAACCTCCCCTAAGTTCATGATTTGTGAGGAGATCGTCAAGGTGGAATCGGAAGTGGGTGCTGCTAAGAAATCCGCTAGTGCTTGTCCTTTTACCGTACAGAGGGGTACGAATGTGATATCAAACTATGAGAGAATCATGGACCAAAGTGCTAAATGTCCAGATAGTGTTGGCTATGTCATGAGATACTGCAGTGGATTAGTTATGGAAATCAAGTTCACCTTATGAGAAAGCATATATTATCATAACTTTTGGGATGCAAAGATCAAAGCTAAGCAATGTTTCTCAATAGGTGGGTAGTTCGCTTTAGCAGGGATCAGATGATGGCTGAGGTAGTAGAGAGCACTCTTTTTCCCTTCATCATTGGCTTTGGCCAACAAAGTGCCAAGAGAGTCATCTAATGTAGCAATGTAGAGGATGGCCGCCCGCCTGATAGGCCACCAAATATATTGCTTAATATCTTCAAAGGCATGCTAGCACTTATCATCCCACTTGAACTTAGCATCCTTTTTGACAAGTACTGAAAATGACTTACATCTCCCCAATAGGTTGGAAATAAAGCGTCTTAGATATGTCAACCATCTTTGGAAAGATCTGAGTTGAGTTAAACTTTTAGGAGGTAGTATTTCTAAGATAGCTTTGATCTTTTCTGATTCTACTTCTATTCCCATGTGTCAGACAACAAACCCAAGGAATTTCTCTGAAGCTACTCCAAATGCACACTTTAGGGGATTTATTTTGAGGTTATATTATCTTAACCATTCGAAAACTACTATCAAGTCAAAGAGATGGTCTTTCTTTTCTCTGCTTTTGACTACTACATCATCAACATAGCACTCAACTTGAAAATGGATAAGTTCATTGAAGATTTGAGTCATGGCCCATTAGTATGTAGCACCAATATTTTTAAGGCTGAAAGGCATGACCTTATAACAATAGATTTCAATCTGGGTTTGAAAAGTAGTGTTTCTTTCATCCTTGGGGGCCATCTTGATTTGGTTGTAGCCAGATGACCCATCCATAAAGGAGAAAACTGCATGAGATGAGGCGATTTCCACAATTAATTCTGGTATAGAAAGAGGAAACTCATCCTTAGGACATGCTTTATTTAAATCCCTGAAATCGATGCATATGTGAATTTGACCATTCTTCTTCTTAACTGGGACAAGACTGGCTAACCACGTAGGTTATTTTTCTTCCCTGATGAAACCAACATCGATCAGTTTCTTGACTTCAGAAATGACCTGTTGTTCAAATTTTAATTGCATGCATCTAGGAGTTTGCTTGATATGGTTGACATTAGGATCTATTGCTAGTTTGTGGACTACTACATCAAGAGATAATCCAAGCTTTTCTTCATAGCTCCATTGAAAGTAGTCTTTAAACTCAGTCAATAGTTTAACTAAGTCATTTATTTCTTCTTGATTCATCAATAAACTAATGTATGTCGAGCGTGAATTTTCTTTCTTCCTGAGGTTGATTTCTTTAAGCTTGTCAATTATTGAATGGATCTCCTCTGCAAATTTTGCCAGTGCATCTTTGATTTAGAGATCATCTAAAGTTTTTAAACACACGTCCTCATAAGAGTTAGTGTGTTGTGAAAAGAACCTATCAGATTCTAGATGATTGATGACAACTAAGTAGTAATCATCGTCATCGATTGGACCCCCTGTATTAAATCTTAGTCCTGATTTTGATTGTGCATCCCTGCCTCTGTTGCTCTATAGCTTCTCGAAGTACTCTGACCTGTGCTTAGACCATGTATAAGGAATCAAGCCCTTCTTTGCAAGATTAAGAACACAAAGCGAGTACCAATCAAAAGGTAATTTCATTAATTCTTTGTTTGAAATATCCTCAAGTCCTAAATCAATTTTTAGACTTGAAGATGATGATCCCAAAAGGAATCTCTTCGGCTTAATATCTTTGGAAGACTGAGGGGCTTCCTTAACTACTAAACCTTTAATTTTTTGAGATGAAAGTGAGGTTAGAGCTAAGATTCCTAACTGTTGCTTGATAATTTCACATACATTTGATTAGAATACATTCGTGATTTGTCTGAAGGCCTGGTCTTTATTACTATCTGGCTCGAGTGTCACCTCCAATGAAACCCGCTAAAAGGGATTGGTGGTATGTTCATCTCATCCTCATGGATTGGTCTATGTGAATAGTAAGGGTACCCCACATGAATTGGAACATAACCCATGTTGGTGATGCACAAGGTCTTCCCTATTTTCTTTCTAGGTGGAGGTCGAGTCATCCTACCAACATGTCCATATGATGGAATGAACTGTGGGTGGAATGTGATATGCGGCTCTACTTCTTCCTCAATTTCCCTTTCTCGTTCACTTGGATTTTCATTTTTCTTTCTCTTTTTCTTTTTATTCTATTTCTTTTGCATTTGAATTTGAATTTGGACCAAGTTCATGAGAAAATGAGTTTTGAGGAAGATAGTAGGTCGCATCCTCATATATCTCAACATCTCTGACTAAAAATGGCTTTTTATCTCCTTTGACACAGTACTCAATCCCATCCTTCCTGAACTTGATGCACTAATGGAGGGAGGATGGAATCATCTTGTTGTGATGTATCCAAGATCTACCGAGCAAAGCAGTGAATGAAGTATTCGAATCAATGATATAAAAATTGGCTTCTATCTTCTAGTCACCTATCTCTAAAGGTAACACTATGGAACCTAAAGCCCTCTCACCTTGTTCATTGAATCCTCTCAACATCATCTGATCTCCTCGGAGTGTGGAAATGTCGATCCTCAAATAGGCAAGGGTATTTAGACTCATATTGTTCAATGCAGATCAATGAGAACTCTAGCAGTCATGCCCATGTTCATTATGTGTAGGGGGGGCTTTATGCTCCATGTCCCTAGAAGGTCTTCATCTATGAAAGTGATTCTAAGTCTCCTCTCATGGTCGGTGAGCTAAGCATATTTTACAATCAAGAAGAGCCTTATTAATGATTCTCTTATTTCTTTGGATAAGATAAGGGCATCATATATGTTTAACTTAGATGGAAACTTTCTTAGGTGAGAGAGGACATTATAGTCCACCTTGGGCTAATCCTCTACAATCATATCCAAGGGTGGAGCATCCCTATGGAGGGACTTCTCAGAGACTTGTTTCCTCTATCTTGAGGTGCGCCTAGGAGGTAAACCCTTGAGGTTGACTTGGTGATCTCTTGTGGGTTAGTGGAAGGTTCTACACTCGTAGGCTCACCTACAATTCTCCTATGGGACCCTCAAAATTAGATGATTCCAAGTCTATCTCAAGGAGAACCATAGTATTGAGAAGGAAAGTCCAACTCAATTAGAAGAGGAAGATCGAGTTATAATTATTGTTTGACTTGAAGAGTTTTCATTAGAGTAGATTTAGACAACCCATCAGAAGTGACACAGATATAATTCAAACTAGATTTATTCCTTGATTTCTTAGGTTTTGAAGGAGGTACATAGTAGAAGTCAAGTAAAGTAAGTAAGGTGAGAGATTTGATGCCCTCATCCACTGATACAAGATGTCTACTAGAGGAAGAGCTAGCTAAAGTAGAGGTGATCCATGTAGTTGCAACGGTGATTGGAGGTCGGTTGGTTTCTAGTTGGCTATCCCGAGTTGGCAAAGGCTGCTGCTGTTGAGCTCCTACCTTTCCTGAGTTATCCTGGACAATTTGGAAGCCTTCCTTGATGTTGGAGGTTTGAGCTGCCTCAGGCACCTGTAAGAAAAGTTTCTTGATTTTTGAAATAATTTTCTTAGAGGTACGGGACAAGGATATATCCCAACCTTCTTTGGTTTTAGAAGGATCACATGTATCCCCAAGGATTACCCTAATGGAACTGGATGGTTGTTCCACAAGGTATTCCTTCAAGATAACTATAGCACCGATCTTGAAGCTATGCTCAAGCCAGTCCTTGAATGTAAAGCAATCTTCCACCTAGCATGCGATGGTAGGGACAAAAGTTAAGATCATTACTTTTGCACACTTCCTCTAGCCTTCTGGGTTCGGGTAGCTAGAAAATAGGTTTCTTTAAGAGATTCTTAAAGATTTTCCTAATTACCTCCCTCTTAAATGAATATGATTTGTTTAGTTTATCCATAAGAGTAGGTGGACCATAGCTACTTGGAGCCGGGTATGTGTACTACTGTTGCTGTTGATATGGCTGAGGAGGAGGTGATGAAAGTCGTGGAGGCTGCTATGATGGCTGGTTGGACTACCTCAGTGGTGGTAGAGGAGGTGGAAGTGACGACTGTGGAGCACAAGGCCTCTCAACGCTCTCTAGTGCTTTCCCTACTACTATCCGCTTCTTTTAGTAGCTTTTCTCTTTGATTTATTGATTAATCCTGAAAAAGAAACCATTTGGCTTCTCCTTGTAAGCTAGCCAGCTTGTTGATTAGCTTCTCAAATGTTTTGATGGTGAAACCTTTGAGCATGAAGGCGACCGGGCCATGGATATTCTTAAGTAGAATCTCGATGGCATGCTGTTCAAATAGCTACGGTTCACATTTCATACTCAAATTATGTCATCTGAGAATGTAGTCAACCAGGGACTCACCATGGTGTTGTTGAGCCACAACGAGATTTCCTACAGTCAACCTCTATTAAGCTCCAGCAAATCTCTTATTGAAGAGTTACTTCAACTCAATAAAAGTCTTCACTGAACTGTTGGGGAGTTTAGCATACCAAGCGAAGGCTATGCTAAACTCAAAAGAGCGGCATCACTACCACACATTGTGTTGCAAGTGCGTTATATGTTACCTTGGGTTCTCGCTATCATCGAAGCTTTTGAAAGAAGGTGGCATGAAACCCTTAGGATGCTGGATGGCATCGAATTCCTCTAGGTAAGGTCTACCCTTTGGAACTGCTGATCCTCCTCAGGCTTGAACCAATGCTTCTTTACCTATTGCTCAACCATGGTTTAATGTCCTTTTCCTGTATGGAGGTACTATCCACTACCTTCCTACTGGTGTTGCCACCTTTCTTGGAGGTAAATCTTGGTTGGATCCAAGACATGCATAACTCAGGTGATTAGTCTCATGGTAGGATGTGAGCTTGTTAGTGCCAAGAATGTTAGAAAATCCTTGGCTGCTTCCCCATCCTATCTATTTGTTGATCCTTTTGCTTTAATTGATGGAGGTGTTGGGTGGTAGTATCTTCCTTCAACACCTTCCAAAGTTTGCTGATCACGGAGGAGGGATCCACTGGTGTCTACCATGTGTACCCCAGCTGAATCTTCTAGTAGATCATCCTCATTCGGATCAAATTTGACCTTCTCATCCTCTAAATTGGATCAGGTATATCCTAAGATTTCCATCTTCTCCACTTGATAGTAAGCTACAATGTCATCTAGGGATCGATTCAGTTGAACAGGTATGAAAGATCGGGTTTGACCGGTAGTAAGATCATTGTCATGAAATGAAATACATTTAACCTTTGCTATTGTTGGAGGGATAACCTTATGAGGGCTACGTGCACTAGAAGAAAGATGTTCCTAGCTATCACTAGATCTGGAGGGCATAGTACTCCTAGGAGGATCTATAGCCATGAGGATAACTAAACTGTCTCCTCCTCCCTCAATTGCTGCTACTATCTCCATAGCCTACTGCAGTGGTGGTGGTGATGGGATGACTACTATACTCTGAGGTTGCCATTCCTTCTTCACTATGACTAAAGTAGAAGGTCGAGCGGGCAAACTCAGCTTTGCCACAGTAGGTGGTGTAGATGGAACGAGATCTCTTGGCCATAGCTAGATTACCAATGGGATTCTCTTCTCCCCTGATGCGGCCTTCATGGCCTTAGCTAGAACAGTAGATGATGAAAGTACAGGTGATTTTGAACGAGGGCAGGCGGTGTGGTGAAGGCACCACCGACTCTCTCTGAATAGGAGCTCTTCTCCTATGATGAGTAGTCCCCGTGAATAAGATGCTATTAGTATGATCGATGTAGGTAGCGTGTCGATCAGGAAAATCTACGAGTGTGAAGGCCACTAACTGTTGGTTATACCTTTGCCACTCCCAACTGGTAACATGAATTGATGTACAAGTCTCCCTGCCCCTCTCCTATCTAATCTATCTACCAACACTATTGGGAATAATATAACACAAATAAAATTGAGCCCTAGACTCTGATCATCCATAGGCTTCACCTACTTAACATAAAACTAATCAAAGGATGTACGACCTTCTCCTCTCACTAATAGGTGCCTGAAATTGAACTGTTGGTAGAGGTGAAGCTGAAATCCTCCTAACATCCTCTCTACCAGATCCAGAGAGAGGGTGGAATTAGTTTTTTGTGACTAGCGTGGAAACCATCTTAGGAAACTCCTCTATGGTGTGTGGTTGCTCCAACTCCCACAGCTTGCGAGTGTGATATTGATCATGATCTTATTTCTATGTTGAGTCCTGGTAGGTCAAGCAGTGTAGGAACTAGACCCAATCTCAAAGGCAGAGGAGACAATCCTTGGAATTATGGGAGCCTTCCCCTTAGAAGGTGCCAAGGTGTGGGTGCTAGCCCTAACTAGGGTAGCAAGGGGAACAACGAGGTGCACTGGCACTGGAACTGCTACTGCTACTGTGGGAATGACCACAACTTTCCTCTTCAGTGAGGGGATCTCTGAATCAGATGGTAACTCACGGATGGATGGCTCTGCCCGTCACGCTTGTTGGCATGAGGGTTCCCTCACAAGTATTCCTGGCCCCCTCAAAGCCTCGGCCAAAGTGGATGAGGTGGGCATAGTCAGATCATGGGAGGCTAGCCTGATCCAAGTCCAAATCCATTCCATGAGGAAATGTGAAGACATACTTCTGCGCTGCCATTGAAATGAACTGAACTGAAAATGAAATTGAAACTAATTGAAGCTAATTGAAAGTCTGCAATGTTGAAAAGAAACTTGAATAAGATTTTTGTTTTGTTTATTATTGAATTTTGATTTTAGAATTTGAACCCACACTCAACAACGTGAAAGTGTTAAGTGGGGCTCAAATGAATTTAGAAGAGATTTTGAGATTGATTGGAAAGGAAATTTTTGAATGTGGAATCCAGTTTCAACAAATTTGGGTATGTTGAAAATGGGTTCAAATATTTTTGGAGAGATGCTTCCATAAGTTCATATTTGATTTTGATTTTTTGAATCTGAGAATCCTTTATTTAACAAATTTGAGTATGTTAAAATAAAGGATCAATTGATTTTGTTTTAATTTGTGATTTTTGGAATTTACTCACTTAGCCAATTTGGGTATGCTAGGTGAGGTGTTTGAAAACAATTTCTTCTTTTGTTTGCTTATTTTTGATTCATGTGTGAATTTGAAAAATGGAATCTTCACTTAGCAAATTTGAGTATGCTAAATGGAGAATCCAAGTGTTTTGTTGTTTTTGAAAAGAGGATCTTTACTTAGCAAATTTAAGTATGCAAAATAAAGGATCCATGTGTTTTGGTTTTTATTTTTGCTTTTGAAAAAGAGGATTCTTAGCAAATTTAGGTATGCTAAGGAAATCCAAATGTTGTTTTGTTCTGATATTTTATTTTGATTTTTATTTTTATTTTGAAAAAGAGGATCTTCACTTAGCAAATTTGTGTATGCCAAATGAAAGATCCAAATGTTGTTTTTGATTTTTGATTTTGATTTTGATTTTTTTTTTTTTTTGATAAATATGAAGTTGATTTTATGTTTGAAAATTTGATTGCTCATTTTATTTGGAAAATGTGATTGTTCATTTTGTTTTGAAAATGAAATCTTCATTCAATAAATGAAAAAAAATGTTCATTCATTTTTTGAAATTATGATTGTTGGATTTTATTTTTAAAAGGATGTTGTTGATTTTTGTTTTGAAAATGTGATTGTTCATTTTATTTTGAAAATGAAATCTTCATTCAATAAATTGAATGAAGATGTTCATTTGTTTTGAAATTATGATTGTTGGATTTTATTTGAAAAGATGTTGATTTGTTTTGAAAATGTGATTGTTGGTTTTTATTTTGAAATGAAATTTCATTCAATAAATTGAATGAAGATGTTCATTTGTGCTTTAAAATATGATGTTTGATTTTATTTTGAAAGGATGTTGTTGATTTTTTTTGAAAATGAAATCTTCATTCAATAATTGAATGAAGATGTTCATGTGTTTTTTGGAAAATATGATTGTTTTATTTTGAAATGATCAACATATTAACAATCATGAAGATTGTTAGATGAGGGTGATTTATGAAAATTTTGTGTAAACATTTTATTATGTGCAAAAAAAAGTGCTTTTGGAAATTGATGTTTTTATAAGGATTTATTTTTCTTTATTTTTTATTTTTTATTTTGAATGAACCTTTCCTTACCATAAAATGGTAAGGAGGAAGTCTTTAGTTAATTTTTTATTAAATTTTATTTTCACCCATTGGGAACAATGGGTTTTAAGACTCACATGGTGAGGTCCTAAAACCTAAAGATGTTGGCTAGCTTAGCTTAAGGATGAAATAAACTAAGTGCCAATGGAAAAGAAAGATAGTCTTGATTTAAATAAAATACAAACCACCATCGATACTTGGAGACAATCATTTACCAAAGATGGAGAGAGGAACCTTCCCAGGAGTCGCTAGAAAATCGGTGAAAATATTTTCTCATTCATCTATCCTTTGGAAAGAACAAAATGAAAACAAAAATATATGCCTTGTTGGGACACCATAGATAGATATTCTTATTAGGGTGATGACATTGGAAAAGGTGTACTATCTCAAAGATAGAAGTCACCACCCTACAATGGACCTAATCACCACAATAAGGACTCTAAGGACTATGGGTCTGAATGTACCAGAGATTCTTCCTACTTTACATGAAAAAGTAAAAGGGTTTATTTTAAATCGTTTGTTTGGAGGCAAGCCCCATAGTTAATTACATCCTAAGGAACATGATTCCTTAGAATACTCGATTAAGGTAAATGATCATTCCAAAGATTTCAAAGGTAGGACTATCAATCAATTGGTTTATTTTAGAAGATCAAATGGGATTGATCAAGAGGAGGAGTTATTATCAAAGCCAAATGAAGATAAGTAGGGATGCTTATGATACTAGAAGTTAGTAAGCATCCCAAACTATCTATGGTTGGCCTTTACATTTTTGAAATTGAATTTATTTACTTATTTGAGTTGAATTTTTATTAGAAAGTTAAGGCTTACAATTCCATGATACAAGGTCATGAAAATGCCTAAGAGGTGAGGATATATGCTTATAGCCCACAAAAGGGAGGAACAATCTCATAACCTAAATCTAGGGAGCTTTGGCGAGGGCTAAAGCATGACCTAAATCTAAGATGAAATTGGGTATTTAGTTTACCTCCACAAGAGAGGATAAACCACCTGATTGTTTGGACTTACAACCAATTGGGGGTGGCCGTCAACTAACTCCTCCTATGATTTTAAATACATGTAGGCAAGTCATATGCTTTTGTAAGAGAGCCAAGCTGTTATTTATTTAGAAAGAGACTAAGTCCTTAAACACACTCCCTAAGAGACTAGATCATGTAGGGCATGATTTAATGACTTAAATCTAATGCAAATTTTGTTACATTTTATTTTCATTTTTTGGACAATCACAAGCTTTAGGATTCATATGCCTAATGCATGAGAAATTAGATTATGGGCCAAAATTAGCAAGAAGGAGGTGTGTTTCCACCATGGCTCTTCAAGCCAAGTTCTCCATGGAAGCCCTCCAAATCAAGAGCAAAATAATATGCTTTTATGCATGATATGAGAAAGAAAATACAACATCCAGCTAAGGGGTTGTTAATTCTTTTATCTTGTTTATAACCTATGCCTTAAGTGAGGTTATGAGTTATTTATTTTTTATTTGAATTGATTAGTTGGAAAGAAAATTTATTTTCTAAGAGCCTAATCAACCATCAGAAAGGAAGAAACTAGAAAATATGCCATCTTAATGCACAAGCTAAACAAACATCAATCAATTTATAAAGCTAGCACAAAAATAATAAGAGAATTTTGTGGTCTGCCCACCACAAACCTAAAAAACAAATAAATCTACCCTTATACAACCCGATTATAAAATGAATTAATTATAAATCAAGAAGGAATTCATGTTATGGGGTTTTCATTCTTCATTCTTCTTTCTTCTTTTCTTCTTCTTCTTCTTGGTTTGAATGTGGTTGATCCAAAGTCTTCACATGGTACATAGGATATGATCTTATGACCAATGTTCATCCTAATCCCCCATAACAATCATTCCAAATCCTAATTGTAAAATTACATGAAAATCAAAAAAAATATAACTAAAACCCAAAAATAGAGCTAAACAAACCACACAATCCCAAGCATATATGAATAAATTGACTTAGCACCCCACACATGGGTAACCAAGTCCATATGCCTATTTTGGATTATGCTTAGGGTATAAGCAACCTACAACAAAAGCATTTATATTTTTATTACATGCTCTTAAGCACAATCCCTACAAGATAATGATTAGACTAAGATCGCCCTACCATTCTACACATACACCCCTAACATCCACTAAAATACATCACAAAATAAAAGCAAATATCAAACCATGCACCGCCTAACCTAAAGCTAGAAATGGTGACTTAGCTAATGTGTGCTATTTAAGGTTTGTGTGGTATGCTTATAGTTTTAAGAAGTTTTCTAAGTGTGAAAGAGTTCAACTTAGAGGGTGGTTTCATTTAAGTGTTTTAGTTGATTTGGTTGATTTTATTTTGTGATTTGATTTGGTTTGAATGAACCTACAATTAATTACTAAGTTGTAAAGAGAGAAAGAGAACTTCTTTCCTCCCTACCTTAAGTAATTTGATTCATTATTGATTTTATTTAGTGAATATTTTATTATGTGTTTTAATTAATCCTAAGTTTAGATTTTCTCTAAACAAACCTATTCAAAAGAAAGGCAATTTAAGATTAAGTAAAGTGAATTACTATCATAAAACACACAACACTTTATTTCTTTCCAACATGTGTAACATGCATATGGATAAATCCTAAGCATATCTATACATAAATGGAAATGTTTAGCACACCTTGATGATGAATGCTAAGATGAAGAAATTTGATGTTTTTATGAAGAAAATTTGATGTTTTTATGATGCATGATTTTGTTATAGAAAAGATTCATATGCATATTTACATGTATGAAAGACATAAGTGAGTATGACGTCATTACTTTCTACACCAGGGATGTAAGGTATAAGACCTACTTGGGGCTACTTAAAGCCTCACAACCCTGGAATGTCTACACTAATATACCACTTTCCTTAAATACATATGCATGTACAAAAGCAAATGAATGGAAAAAGAGTCATGCAAAAAGTTTATGTTTGTTTGATTTGTTTATGCAATTTACATATGTAAGTGTGAGTATCCTTCTTAACTGATAACATAAGAATGAATTGAAATGTATTTAAGCAAGTGTTGTATTCTTTTCAAATGAACTATACACTTTGCAAACCCTATTCAAAACAATGTTAAAAGAGAAGATAAGGAAAGTCACACAATGCACACCTTATATTATACTCACATGCAAGCTTATAAATAACTATAAGTAGCATACATTTCAATTGTAATTTTTGATTTAATAGTGATAATAGCCATTCATATTCTTACTTTAGCCAAAACATTCAATTTGACATAAGAAAACATTTCATTTTAATTTGATTTTTCAAAAGGTATAAATGCATGATTTTAATATGACATATACATTTAGCATGCTAGTAAAGAAATAAAGTGATGAAAGCATGTAAATTCACTCACCCTAATTATTTCCCAAAGGCAAACCTATGGAATAAGATTTATTTAAAGCGAATCAAAGTTGGTATAAGGAAATTTTGATTTTGTTTTGAGTTTGATTTGAATTTAGGAAATGTTAGAAAGTTTGATGGTCCTAGCCCACCTTCCATATGTGTATGTTATTTTAGTTTAATTTTAGAATCATTAGATTGATTTTATATTTTTGTTTAGGTTAAGTAATACTTTAAGTCCATTAATTACCCCTTTCCTACACCACTTTAACATATTTAACCAAATAATTATGAGCCAATGTATGACGTAAAATCACAAGGAATTTAAATCAGCAATGCACCTCAGAAAGAAAGGGTTCTAATGCATTTGGCTCACAATTAATGATTAATTAAGCTAAAGGGTTTAATTTTAAGTACTTTCATAACCCTTCCCATATATATGGGTTAGATATGATTTCCTTAAGCTACTTAGGTTATTAAACACCTAAGCATCTACACAAAAAGGAATTTACTAAGTTTATATTGATTTGATTTTAAAATTTTGATTAATTAAGCCATTTAATTAAGTGATTAAACTATTTAATTAATTTACACCTTAATTAGATTTTTATCCAAATGAAATGAACTTAGGGGAAAAGATTTAAGAGAGGACTCTTAATCTCATTCTCTAAGTCCATTCACTATTCTAAGGTGATTAGAGAACTTAATTAATAAATTTATCACTATTTAATAGGTTAATTAGTCATTTAGTTAATTAAGAGAGTAATTAGGAGTGAATCAAGTAATTACCTAAATTAAACCATTAATAAATTTCAAGAAAATCTTGTAAGACAGAGGTCATCGTACTAAACATACATGAGAAGCTTGGAATTAATCAGTGGAATAATTAGGGAGTAATTAACAATATTACATTCCCAATAAAACATAAATTGCATGAAATTTACTGTTCAAAATTAATTAAACTTAATTTTATATTATTTCCCTCTGAAATATATTCAATTTTCATTTGAGTTTACATTTTTTTGATTTTTCTATATTTAGTTATGTATTTTTGAATATTTTGTGATTAAAACTTAATTAAATAGCCTAATTATATGACTAATCCCATCGGCGTCACGTGGACCGCTAACGCGACACGTGCTTTCCACGTAGCATGATGAGATTGGTTATTTAAGTTGTCACATGAGTTATGCAATGTGGCTACTTTGCTTTGGACCATCAGATCAAAGATCGAGATCGAAGTATTATAGGGATTAAAACGTGGATTTAACATGGATTAATCAGGACCATCCATCCAAAACATGCAGGATGGACGGTCCATGATTCATCCCTAAGCTCCGTGGGAGAGCAATGTCCATCTCTTGGCTTGATCCAGCTCGATTGAGCTCACTTTTAACCACACCATCATCATGCAAGGAGATGAAGATCTAATGGTCAAAATGCAATGAGATTATGATTCCTTCAAAAGGACTAAAGAAAATTCTCCCTAGCTCGGTTTGATCCATACATGGAGGCTTTCAGTCTATTGAGGTAGCTTCTCAGTGGACAGCTTTGTTGAATATTTCGGGGCTTGAGGTTGAGTGGATCTTCCTATTGACCAAAGTATGCTTCAATTGCTTGCGGCCTTGGTCTAGACCCCTCTTCTCGTGGCTTGAGAATGTGGATGAAGACTTGGGTGAGCTCAATTAGGTCCCCTCAAGGTGCTTAAATAAGGAATTGAGCTCTAGTGGAGAATTGAATGAGATGAAAAATCCCTTGAGCTTTTCTATTTTTAGATTAAGCAAAATCAAAAATGGAGAAATCAAAGAAGCTTAGGAGACCTTAGGGGAGCTTGGAATTACTTCCTCACAGTTCCTAATTCATGTGAATCGCTAAATGAAATGAAATTGGGGGGTATATCTCCCCAGAAGGTCGACTGAACATTTGTCATTTTGATATAATTGATCCCAAGGGTTGAGTTGGTTAGGCCATTTTGGATTCCATGTGGTTCGATTTGGCCAGAGGGAGGTAGTGGAGAAGTTTCCATGTACTAAGTGAGGTGGAGGAGCGATTCTCATGTGCTCATTTTGAGCGGGGTTGTTAGTTTTAGTCTTAAGATGGGTTTGGCTAACCCAAACCTATTGGGTCATGTGCACCACACTGTCCAATGTCCCCTTGGTCCACTAAGAGGGTGTCAAGTGGCCATGAAGAGGATATAACCAAATTCCAAATGGAATTGGCCATAGGTTACCCCTTGACATAAGGTTAAAATGGTCATTTGGCTTTGATTTCACTTTGGACAGATTTGGAATAGTTTGAAATTGGGTTGATCCAAATTTTAAAAAATTTGTAGTTGATTTAATGTCATTTGCCTCATGTTGACCCATTTAGGTCAAAATGGGACAACATGGGTCAAGTTGAACAATTGGTTAAATTGGGTGAAACCAAGGGTTGGGTCAAGTTCATATAACCATTTGGAATGTGTTGGCATCATTAGTTTGGTTCAATTTGATTTATATTTGGTTTTATTTATTTGATTTCATTTAGGTCAAATGGGTCAAGTTGACCAATTTGACCCATTTGACCTATTTGGGTTAGGTCATGGGTTGGTTTAAGTTTGGTTGGTCATTTAAAATATGTTGCAAGCTTTGGTTTCAATTAATTTTGGTTTAGTTTGATTTTGGCTCAATTTGACCCTTTAGGTCAAGTTGGGTTCATAGTCAATTGGGCTAGGTTGGGTCTAGTTAGCCAATTGAGGCTTTGAACAAGTTCAACAAGTGGTTTAGAATGAATTTGACCCATTGGTTGCAATCAATTTGGCTTAGATCATGGTTTGACATATTTTGACTTTTTAGGTCAAGTTGGGTCAACCTGGGTCAAGTAGCCAATTGGGCTAGGTTAGGCTCAAATGATGACTTGGTCAAGTTCAAACATTAATTATGAGTTAGTTTTCATCAATGGTTTCAGTCAATTTGGCATATGGTGGATTTTGGTTAGTTTAGGTTTCATTTTGGCTAAGTGTTGACTTGGTCAACTCTTCAGTTTGACTTGGTTTGACCCAATTTGAGTGATTGATAATCTTATGATGATTGTTGCTCACAATGTGAGGCTTAAGTGGGCATACTTCAATCCAATTTAGGTAGGATTAGAATTTGAATCAAAAGGGGTACTTTAGGTCACTTTAGGTCAATTGACTTGATCAAAGCTTGATTCAAGTTTGGTTTAACTCATATATGGACTTATGATTGAAATATAAATCCAATGTCAAGTGATTTGGAGTCAAATGGGTTTTGATTCATTTGACAATTTCAAGTTCAAAGGGTGAACATGAGTTTGACTTGGGCTTGATTTTTGAATTTAGTTTTTGGTTTGATGATTGAAGTTTATGTTTATATTTGGATTTATGATTGAAGGATTGATTGAATCATAAGAAAAATCAAGATTTTGGCTCGATTTGAGTTTGATTTGGCTAAGTTCAAGAATTTGACTTGAAAGGCTTAGGTTAAATTTAGACTTGAGTTTTGAATTTAGTTTTGGTTTGATGATTGAAGTTTACATTTATATTTGGTTTCATGATTAAAGAGTTGATTGAATACAACAACAGCAACAACAACAAGCCTTAATCCCACTAGGTGGGGTCGGCTACATGAATCCTTCGTCTCCATTGTGTCCTATTATGTGTCAAATTCTCATTTAAATCAAGTATACTAAGATCATTTTTTATACATTTAACCAAGTCTTTTTTAGGTCTACCTCTACCTTTCTTAACATAAGAAAAATCTAATGCATCTACTCTCCTAATCGGGTCATCGGATGCTTTATGTGGCCAAACCATCTAGGTGACTCTCCCTAATCTTATCTACCATTGGAGCTACTCAACTTCTTCTCAAATATACTCATTTTGCATTCTATCTCAAGAGTAAAACCGATCCACTAAGCATCCTCCTCATCTAATAACTTAGTCTTATGCTTCTCTTTATTGGCCAACATTCACCATAAGTCATTGGGTCTTACCACCATCTTATAAAATTTTTCCTTAAGTTTAAGTGGAACTTTTATGACATAATAGGCCAAATGCATTCCTCCACTTCAACCATCCAACTTGAATTCTACTAATAACATCTCCATCTATTTCACCATCATTTTGAACAATAGAGCCTAAATACCTAAAACGCTCACTCTTATTAATGACTTGTTCACCTAATGTCACAACACTACCACTAGAACTTCTACAACTAAAATTACACTCCATATATTCATTATTAGATCTACTTAAACGAAAACCTTTAGACTCTAGAGTTGACCTCATAATTCAAGTTTCTATTGGACTCCCTCTCTAGTCTTATCAAGAAGAATGTCATCACAAAAGCATACACCAAGGTACATCTTCTTGTAAATGCCTAGTAAGAACATCCATAACTAAAGTAAAAGATAAGGGCTTAAAGCATCCTTGATGTAATCCAGAAATAGGAAAATATTTTGTCAATCCTCTTTGTGTTTGGACACAAATGCTAATTTATACATATCCTTAATGACTTGAATATAACCAATATAACTCCTTTCTATTCTAGAACTCTCAAAGAATATCTCCCGAAACTTTCATAAGCTTTCTCACAATAAATATCATATGTAGATCCTCCTTACTTTCTCTATGCTTCTCCATCAAACCCCTTAACAAATGTATAGCATCCATAGTAGCTCAACCTAGCATGGAACCAAACTGATTGTGAGAAACTTCTGTATCACATCGTAACCTATGCTCAATTACTCTCTCCCATAATTTTAATGTATGGCACACTAACTTAATTCCTCTATAATTTGCACACTGTTGTGCATCACCTTTATTCTTAAATATAGGAACCAACAAACTCTTTCTCCACTCATCTGACATCTTTTTAGTCTTTAAAATGACATTAAAAGATTTGTCCAAGAAATTGATCTCTAAACATTTTACACTTATTGGAATATTATGGTCCTCTGCTTTTTCATTCCATTTTCTTTAAAGCTTCACTAACTTCATATTTACTAAAGAGTTGATTGAATCATGAAGAAAATTCAAGGGTCTGGTTTGATTTGAGTTTGATTTGGCTAAGTTCAAGAATTTGACTTGAAAGGTTTAGGTTGGATTTTGGTTGAATTTGGATTTGAATTTTGAATTAATTTTGGATATTTGAATTTGTATTTCATTTATATTTGTGAATATAAATGAGAATATAAATGGGTTTTGAGAAATTTTCTTGAATTTGAAGTGATTTGAATTTGATTTAAGCTAAGTCCATAAAGTGGAATCAAAAGGGACTTAGGAAAGATTTTGGAATTCAATCATGGGTTTCAATCATTTGGAATTGATTCATGATTTGAGAAAATCCATTGGAATTGATTTAAGGTTTGGTTTGGAAATGAGGTTGATTTGAGTTTGAGGTTGGTTTGAATTTGGAGTTTGACTTGAAAGAAGGAAGTGAGGATTTGGTTCAAGCTATAGGGTAGGCAAATTTTTCTAGCACCCCTAAGGCAGAAACTATTCCTACAGCTAACTCTTCTAAGTCTCTACGATTAGGTTAAGTGTTCACCTAATCACTAGAAGTGACTTAAAACTAAGGAACTCTTAATGTCTAAAAGGGGTCCTATGTCTAAGATGGAGGGGTTGAGAGCTCATTCTAAAAATGAGGTCAATAGGAATTAATTAGGGTGAGTGAAGTTACATGCTTACAATCACTTTATTTCTTTTTAACATGCTAAATGTGTATGTCATATGAAAATCATGTATTCATGTCTTTTGAAAAATAAATTAAAAATGAAATGTTTCCTTTATGTCAAATTGCATGTTTTGGCTAAAGTAAGAATATGAATGGCTATTATCACTATTAAATCCAAAATTACTTTCAAAACTTATAAATCAAACATTGTAAATGAAAGGTATGCTACTTATAATTACTCATAAGCTTGCATGTGAGTAAAATATAAAGATGTGCATTATGTGACTTTTCCCTTTCTCCTCTTTTAACATAGTTTTGAATAGGATTTGCAAAGTGTATAGTTCATTTGAAAAGAACACAACGCTTGCTTAAATCCATTCATATTCATTCTTATGTTAGCATTTAAGAGGGACCTTCAAATTTGTACATATAAATTAAATAACAAAAATCAAACAAAAAAACATAAACCTTTTGCATGATTCTCTTTCCATGCATTTCTTTTTGTACATGCACATGTATTTAAGAAAAGTGGTATATTAATATGGACACTTTGGGGTTGCGAGGCTTTAAATAGCCCTAAGTATGTCTTATACCTTACACCCCTGGTGCAGAAAATAATTGTGTCATACTCACTCATGTCTTTCATACTTATAAATGTGCATATGAATAATGGATAAAAGAACTCCTCTTTTCAACTAAACAAAATCATGCATCATAAAACATCCAAATTTCCTTAAGCAACATCTCTTAGCATCCATCATTAAGGTATGCTAAATATTTTCATAAGCATATATAGATATGTTTAGGATCATTTCATATGCATGTTATACATGTTGGAAAGAAATAAAGTATTGTGTATTTTGTGATAGTAATTCACTTTACTTAATATTAAAATACCTTTCTCTTTGAATAGGTTTGTTAAGGGAAAATCTAAACTTAGGATTAATTAAAACACATAATAAAATATTCACTAAACA
Organism: Cymbidium sinense; assembly: GCA_021442155.1. Taxonomy (NCBI): domain Eukaryota; kingdom Viridiplantae; phylum Streptophyta; class Magnoliopsida; order Asparagales; family Orchidaceae; genus Cymbidium; species Cymbidium sinense. Next base: position 68,825,390 of record CM038224.1, on the reverse strand, counting down.
AAAATCAATAATGAATCTACCTTAGAAATTACTTAAGGTAGAAAGGAAAGAGAAGTTCTCTTCTCTTTTCCTCTATTTACAACATTTAGTAATTAACTATATGTTCACTCAAACCAAAATAAATCATCAAATAAAATCATCCAAATCTACTAAACCACTTAAATGAAATCATCCTCTAAGTTGAACATTTTCATACTTAAAAAATCTAAACCTTAAAGCCTAGCTAAGACATACCACACAAACCTTAAATGGCACACACATTAGACTGAGTCACCAATTCTAGTCCTATGTTCGGGTGGTGCATGGTTTGATATTTGATTTTGTTTTGTGATGTGATATTTTAGTCTAGATGTTAGGGTGTATATGCATAGACTAAATGGCAGGACGATCTTATTCTAATCATTATTCTGCAAGGGATTGTGCTTAAGGGGGCGTTATAATAAAAATATAAATGCTTTTGCTGTGCAGGTTGCTTATACCCCTAAGCATAATCCAGAATAGGCCAGGTGGACTTGGTTACCCATGTGTGGGGTTCTAAGTCCAATTTGGTCATATACATGCTTGAGATTGTTTGGTTTATTTAGCTAATCTCTATTTTATAAGTTTTAGTTAGATTTACTTTTTCCCTTTTTCATGTAATTTTGCAAATTAGGATTTGGAATGATTGTTATGGGGGATTAGGATGAACATTGGTCACAAGGCTATGTATTATGTATCATGGGAAGCCTTTGAAGCATCCACATTCCAACCAGTCAAAAGAAGAAAGAAGAAATAAGAAAGAAATGAAGGAAAGAAGAAATGAAGAAATGAAGAATGAAGACCCCCATAACTTAAATTCCACCTAGGTTGCAATTATTCATTTGTAATCCGGGTTGTATAAGGGTAGAGCTCGGCTACCCACACTTCTTTTCAAGTTTGTGTGGTGGAGCCCAACCATAATTGGACTCTTATTCTTTGGCGTTAGCTTTATAAATTGTTTAATGTTTGTTTTGCTTGTGCATTAAAATGGCATATTTTTCTAGTTTCTTCCTTATTTTGATGTATGGCCTGGATGACAATTAGGCTCTTAGGAAAATAATTTTTCTATCCAACTAATCAATTTAAGCTAAAAATAAACAACTCATAACCTCACCTAAAGCCTAGGTTATAAACAAGATAAAAGATTTAGCAATCCCTTAGTTGGATGTTGTATGTTTTCACATCATGCATAAAAAGCATCTTGTTTCACTCTTGTCTTGGAGGCTTCCACCTTTGCTAGAGAATTTGGCTTGACCTTTGAGAGCCATAGTGAAAACACACCTCCTTTTCTTGCTGATTTTGGCCCATAATCCAATTTCTCATGCATTAGGCATATGAATCCTATAAGCTTGTGTCAAATGAATTGTCTAAGAATGAAAATAAAATGTAACAAAATTTTCATTAGATCTAAGTCAATTAAATCATGCCCTACATGATCTAGTCTCTTAGGGAGTGTGTTTAAGGACTTAGTCTCTTTCTAAATAAATAGTAGTCTAGTTATCTTGCAAAAGTATATGACTTGCCTACATGTATTTAAAATTGTAGGAGGAGTTAGTTGGCAGCCACCCCTAGGCAGTTGTAAGTCCAAACAATAAGGTGGTTTATCCTTTCTTATGGAGGTAAACCAAATACCCATTTTTATCGTAGATTTAGGTCATGCTTTGTCACTCACCGAAGCTCCCTATATTTAGGTTCAAAGGTTATTATTTCTCTTTGCGGGCTGCGAGCAGAAATCCTTGCCTCTTAGGCATTTCCACGATCTTGGGTCATGGAATTATAAGTCCTAGATTTCTAACAAAGATTCAACTTAAACAAATAAATCACCTCAAGTTCAAAAATATAAAGCTCAATCATAGGATAGTTTGGTATACTTACTAGGCTTCCTAGTATCACAAGCATCCCCTACTTATCTTCCTATTGGCTTCAATAATAACTCCCTCCTCTTTATCAATCCCACTTGATCTTCCAAAAATAAACCAATTGATTGATAGTCCTATATTTGAAATCTTTGGAGAGCACGATCATTTACCTTAATCGAGAGTATTCCTAAAGAATCCTACTCCTTAGGATGTAATTAACTATGGGGGCTTGCCTCCATAGGGAACTTAACGAACCTGGTTTAAAATAAATCCTGATTTACTTTTCCATGTAAAGTAGGGGAAGATTCTCTGGTACATATGAAGACCCATAGTCTTTAGGACTTCTTATTGAGGTGATTAGGTCCATTGTAGGGTGGTGACTTCTATCTTTCGAGATAGTACACATCTCCTCAATGTCATACCCGATCACCCTAATAAGAACAACTGCGGATCTACGTTGTGTCCTGACAAGGCAAAATTTTCTTATTTTTATCCCTCCTTTTCAAAAGAGGGTAGATGAAGATAAGAAAATAATTCACCATAGATTTTTCAGGTGACTTTGCTGGGGAAGGTTCCTCTCTCCATCTTTGGTAAATGATCATTGTCTCCAAGTATCGATAGTGGGTTTACACTGTGTAAATCCAAGACTATCTTTCTTCTCCATTGGCATTTAGTTTATTTCATCCTTAAGCTAGGCTAGCCAACATCCTTTAAGTTTTAGGACCTCACTCCGTGTAGGTCTTAAAACCCCTATTGGGTTTCTCAATAGGTAAAAATAAAAATTTAATTAAAAGACATAATTAAAGACTTCCTCCTTACCAATTTTATGGTAAGGAAAGGTTCATTCCAAAAGTAAAGAGAAATAAATCCTTTATAAAAACATCAATTTTCGAAAGCACTTTTTCAAAATACACATAATAAAACATTTGCACAAAAATTTTCATAAATCACCCTCATCTAACAATCTCATGATTGTTATATGTAGATCATTTCAAAATAAAATCAACAATCGATTTTCAAAAGCACAAATGAATGCCTTCACTCAATTCATTTTGATGAAGATTTCATTTTCAAAAATAAAATCCAATAATCACATTATTCAAAAGCACAAATGAACATATTCACTTAAATCATTTTGATGAATATTTTTCATTTTAAAATCAACAATCTCATTTTCAAAATAAAATCTAATAGTCATATTTTCCAAAAGCAGAAATGAACATCTTCACTCAATTCATTTTGATGAAGATTTCATTTTTAAAAATAAAATCAACAATCTCTTTTTAAAAATAAAATCCAACAATCATATTTTTCAAAAGCACAAATGAACATCTTCACTCAATTCATTTTGATGAAGATTTCATTTTCAAAAATAAAATCAACAATCTCATTTTCAAAAATAAAATCCCAAAGTCATATTTTCCAAAAGCACCAAATGAATATCTTCATTCAGTTTATTGAATGAAGATTTCATCAAAATCAACAATCATTTTCAAAAATCAAAATCAACAATCATATTTTTAAAATGCACAAATGAACACCCTCATTCAATTTATTGAATGAAGATTTCATTTTCAAAATAAAATAAATAACCATCTTTTCAAAAATGAAACATATTTGGATCTTTTATTTAGCATATGAAAATTTCCTAAGTGAAGATCCACTTTTCAAAAAAAATAATTCAAACAACATTTGGATATTTCATTTAGCATACCCAAAATTGCTAAGTATAGATCCACTTTTCAAAATAAAAAATTTAAACAATATTTTGGATCTTTCATTTAGCATACCCCAAAATCACAAAAATATGAAACACATTTGGATTTCCTTAGAATATTTAAATTTGCTAAGAATCCTCTTTCAAAATCATCAAAAATATGAAACACATTTAGATTTCTTTAGCATACCTAAATTTGCTAAGAATCTTCTTTTCAAAATCATCAAAACAAAACATATGGATTCTTTATTTAGCATACCTAAATTTGCTAAGTAGAGATCCTCTTTTCAAAAAAATAGCAAAACACTTGGATTCTTCATTTAGCATACTCAAATTTGATAAGTGGAGATTCCATTCTAAAATTCACACATGATTAAAAAAACAAAAAGAAGAAATTATTTTCAAACACCTCACCTAGCATACCCAAATTTGCTAAGTGAGTAAATTCCAAAACTACAAATCAAAATAAAATCAATTGACCCTTTTACTTTAACATACTCAAATTTGTTAAATGAAGGGTCATCGAACACAAAAAATCAAAATCAAATTTGAACCTATGGAAGCATCAATCTCTCCAAAAATATTTGAACCCATTTTCAACAAACCAAAAATGGTTGAAAATGGATTCTACATTCAAAAATATCCTTTCCAATAAATTCAAAAATCTCTCTTCTAAATTCATTTGAGCCCCACTTAACACTTTCAAGTTGTTGAGTGTGGGTTCAAATTCAAAAATAAAATTCAAAAAATCAACAAAACTAAAATTTGATTCAAGTTTATTTTTCAACATTGCATACTTTAGTGGTTTGATTTCGTTTCAATTCAGTTCATTTCAATGGCAGCATAGAAATACGTCTTCACATTTTCTCATGGGATGGATTTGGCCTTGGATCAGGCCAGCCTCCAATGATCTGAATATGTCTGCCTAATCCACTTTGGTTGAGGCTTTGAGGGGGCTAGGATCACATGTGAGAGGACCATCCTCACCACACGAGTGTGGCCGGCAGCCCCATCATCAGGTTGAGTTATCATCTGATTCTGAGATTCCCTCACTAAAGAGGAAGGCTATGACAGTTCCCATAGCAATAGCAGTGCCAATGCTAGTGCACCCCATTGTTCCACTTACGACCTTAATTAGGGCTAGCATCCACTCCTAGGCACCTTCCAAGGGGAAAGCTCCCTTGATTCCTGGGATTTTCTCCTCTACCTTTGAGATTGGGTCTAGTTCCCATACTACTCGACCTACCAGGACTCAGTGCCAAAATAAGAACCGCATGATCAAGTGGTATCACACTCACATAGCGAGGGAGTTGGAGGCAGTTTCTCAGGCTACTGTGGAGGAGTCACCTAGGGAAGTGTCTCCTCTCATTACAGAGAATAGGTTTCAGCCCCTCTCTAGTTCTAATGGAGAAGATGTTAGAATGATTTCAGCTTCACCTCTGCCCGCAGTGCAGTTTTAGGCTCCTATCAATGAGAGGAGGAGGCCGTACACCAGCTCGAGGTCAGTTCTTCACCGAGTTGGTGGAGCCTATAGAAGATCGAAGTCTGGGGCTCAATTTGATTTGAGATCAGTTATCCCCCATAGTGTGGGCAGACAGATTAGGCAGGAGAGGGCTAGAGAGGCGTATACATTAGTTCATGTTACTAGCCGAGAGCAGTAGAGGTAGAGTTGACAGTCAGTGGCCTCTGCACTTATGGAATTTCTTGATCGCGCCCTACCTACATCGATCATACTCACAGTATCTTACTGACGGGGACTACCCATCACAGAAGAGGAGCTCCTATTCAGAGAGAGTCAGTGTTGCCTCCACCACACCACTCAACTCCATGCCCATCATCTCTCGTATATGTTCCAACATCTACTATTCCACTAAAAGCCATGAAGGCTGCATCCGGGGAGAAGAGGGCCCCACTAGTGATCCAACTATGGCCAAGAGATCCGCCCGTCTACACACACTGTGGCGGGTGAGCTCTCTGACCTTACGCCCAGTTGTGGTGAGGAAGGAATGCTCGGTATCGTAGTCATCCCATAACCACCACCTCGAAGCATTGTAGCGATAGAGGGAAGAGGAGACAGTTCAATCATTTTCATGGCTATAGATCCTCCTAGGAGTACTACTCAATCCAGATCCAGTGATAGCTAGGAGCATCTTTCTTTTAGCGAGTGTAGTGCTCATAAGGTTAGCTCTCTAGTAGCAGCAGAGGTTAGATGCATTTTTGTTTATGACAGTGATCCTACTACCAATAAGCCTCGATCTTTTGTATCTGTTCAGTTATACCGATCCCTAGATGACATTGTGGCTCAGTATCTAGTGTAGAAGAAGAAAATCTTAGGATATGTCTGGTCTAATTTAGAGGATGAAAATGTCAGTTTTGATCCTAATAGAGATGATTTATTAGAGGATTCAGCAAGAGTCCACATGGTAGAGACCAGGGGCTCTCTTCTGCGTGATCAGTAGACTTTAGATGTTGATGTGGCCGAGCAAAAAAATACAGCCTACTCACCTAACACCTTTGTCAGTAATTAAAGCAAAGGATGAACAAATAGATAGAATGGGGAAGTAACTTGAGGATTTGCTAGTGGCTATTTTAGCACTTCAAAACCTAACCCAGGCAGTTCATCATACCATAGCAGAGACCAGTCAGCTAGAGTTGTTGCATGTCTTAGATCCAACCAAGAGTTTACCTCCAATAGAGCAGGGCAACACCAGTTTGTATAAGAAGGTAGTGGATAGTACTTCCATATAGGAAAAAGACATTAAATCCATGGTTAAGCAGTATATGAGAGAAGCGTTGGCTTAAGCCCTAGGAGTATCATCGGTTCTAAAGGGTAGACCCTACTTAGAAGAATTTGATGCCATCTAGTATTCTAAGGGTTTCATGCCACCTTCTTTTAAGAGCTTCGATGGCAGCAGGAACCCAAGGCAGCACATAGCGCATTTTAGGGCCAATTGTTGAAACGCTAATGGCAGTGATGCTCTCTTATTCTGACTTTTTATCAGTAGCTTAGCAGACATAGCCTTTGATTGGTATGCTAAACTTCCCAATAGTTCAATGAAGACTTTTGCTGAGTTGGAGCAACTCTTCATTAAGAGGTTTGCTGGAGCTCACTAGTGATCTCTTTGTCACTCAAAAACACCATGGTGAGTCCCTCATTGAATATATTCTCAGATGGAATAATTTAAGTATGAAATGTGAACTATAGCTGTTTGAACATCATGCCATTGAGATTCTACTTAAGAATATCCATGGTCCGATCTCCTTCATGCTTAAAGGTTTCACAATCAAAATATTTGAGAAGTTAATCAATAAGCTGGCTAGCTTACAAGGAGAAGCCAAATAATTGCCTTTTTCGGATCAATCAACAAAGTTGAAGCTGCAGAAAGCTTATGAGAAGAAACCATAGGCAATGACAGTAGTAGACAAGGGGAAACAGTCATCCAGAGCGGATGAGACCTTTGATCTCACTTCCACCTTCTCTACCACCACCGAGGCCATCCTACCGAGCCTCCATGGCCTTCAGCCTCTTCCTCACCATAGCCATAAGGTGGTACACAAACTCCAAGTGGTTATGGTCCACCTACTCTTATGGATAAATTAAACAAACCATATTCATTTAAATGGGAGGTAATCAAAAAATCTTTAAAATCTCTTAAAGAAACCGATTTCTAGCTAGAATCTAGAAGGAGGAAGTGGGCAAGAGAAATGATCCTAACGTTTGCCCCTATCACCGCATGTTGGGTCATGTTTTGGAGGATTGATTTACATTCAAGGACTGGCTTGAGCATAGCTTCAAGATAGGCACCATAGTTATCCTGAAGGAATACCTTATGGAACAACCATCCAATTCCATTAGGGTAATCCTTGGGATACCTGCGATCCTTCCAAAACTAAAGAAGGTTGAGATATCTCTTTATCTCGAACATCTAAGAAAATTGTTTCCAAAATCAAGAAACTTTCCTTGTAGGTGCTTAAGGCAGCTCGAACCTCCAACATCATAGAAGGTTTGCAAGTTGTCCAGGACAACTTAGTGAAGGTAGGAGCTCGGCCGATATGCCATTTCGGATAGCCAAGTAGCGCCACCAAGCCAGGTCTAGTCCATCGTTGCAGCTATTACATTAGCAAGCACCTCTACTTCAGCTAGCTCTTTCTCTAGTATACATCTTGTATCGATGGATGAGGGAATCAAATCCCTCACCCCACTTACTTTACTAGACTTCTACTATGTACCTTCTTCAAAATCCAAGAAATCAAGGAATAAAGCTAGTTTTAATTATACCTATGTCACTTCTGATGGGTTGTCTAACTCTATTCTCTTAGAAAACTCTTCAAGTCTAAACAACAATTATAACAACTTCGATCTTCCTCTTTTCGATTCAGAGTTTGACTTTCCTTCTCTGAATAATACGGGTTCACCTCTTGAGATAGACTTGGAATCATCCGATTTTGAGATTCCTATAGGAGAAGCTATAGATGAGCCTGGCGAGCAGGTAGAACCATCCACTAACCTACCATAAGAGATCATCGAAGTCAACCTCCGTAGTGGCAAGGTTTTACCTCCTAGGGCAGCACCTCAAGATGAGGAAAATAAGTCATTGGTTTAGAAGATCGAAGCCCCTCCACAACATGCTCCACCCTTGGATATGCTTGTGGAGGTTCCAGTGGATTACAATATACTCTCTCACCTAAGAAAGTTGTCATCTAAATTAAGCATATATGATGCCCTTGTCTTATCCAAAGAGATGAGGGAATCACTAATCAAGGTTCTTCTTGATCCTAAAATATGCTTAGCTTCCTGACCACTGTTGGAGAGGAGACACATTATTCCAGATAAGCCCAAGGAGTTAGTTTCATAGATGAAGACCTTCTTCTAGGAGATATAGAGCATAACTGTCCCCTCTACATTACAGTGGACATGGGCAGATTCAGACTCTCCAGGGTTTTTATTGATCTAGGTGCATTGATGAACATTATGAGTCTAAATACTCTTACCTATTTGGGGATCAACATCTCCATAATCCGAGAAGATCGGATGATGTTGAGAGGATTCAATGAACAAGGAGAGAGTGCTTTAGGTTCATGTTGACCTCATTTTTAGAATGAGCTCTCAACCCCTCCATCTTAGACATAAGACTCCTCTTAGACTTTAAGAGATACTTAGTCTTAAGAAATATCTAGTGATTATGTGTACACTCAACCTAGCCCTATAGACTCAGAAGAGTTAGCCATAGGAATAGGTCATGCCTTAGGGGTGTTACGAAAAGTTACCTACCCCATAGCTTGAACAAAATTCCTCACTTCCTTCCTCCAAGTCAAACTTAAATCAATTACAACTTAATTGATTTTCTCCAAACTTAAATCAATTCCAACTTAATTGATTTTCTCCAAACTCAAATCAATTCCATCTTAATTAATTTTCTCTAAACTCAAATCAATTCCAAATGATTAAAATCCATGATCAATTCCAAATGATTGAAATCCATGATCAATTCCAAATGATTGAAGCTTATGATTGAAATTTTAAGTTCAAAATATTTCCTAAATCCTTTAATTCCCTCTTTAGGACATAAGCAAAAATCAAATCTAAATCAATTCAAATTCATGAAATTTTCTCACAACCCATTTATATTCTCATTTATACTCACATATATAAATGAAATATAAATTCAAATCAATCAAACTAAATCCAAAATTCAAATACAAATAAAAAATCTTTCCAAAGCCCTTTGATTCTATCTTATGGACATAGCTCAAATCAAATCCAAATCAATTAAAATTCAAGAAATATTTTCATAACCCATTTATATTCTCATTTATATTCACAAATGTAAATGAAATATAAATTCAAATATCCATAACCAAATTCAAAACTCAAACTCAAATTCAACCAAAATCCAACATAAGTCTTTCAAGTCAAATTGTTGAACTTAACCAAATCAAGCCAAACCCTTAATTTTCTTCATGGTTCAATCAATCTGTCAATCATGAATCCAAATATAAACACAAATTTCAATCATCAAATCAAAATTAAGCTAACCCATGTCAAACCCATATTCATCTTTTTGACTTGAAATTATCAAATGAATCAAAACTCATTTGACTTAAAATCTCTTATGGATTTATATTTCATCACAAGTCTATATGTGAGTTCAACCAAACTTGAATCAAGCCTTGATCAAAACTAAAACATTGGCTCACTTGACCTAAAGTGGACAATTTGATCGACATGAATCAAAATCCAATTCAATTTAAATCAAAGTGAGTTAATCGAATCCAAACTTTATGTCATATTTTTTTATCATCACAGGTTAATCAAGTATCATGAATTTGGTCAAACTAGCTCAACCTAGCCCGTTGACCAAGTCAACCCTTTAACCCATATGCACCCAAACTAGCCAAATTACACCATAAATCAAATTGATTGCAACCAATGGCTCAAGTTCACTCTAAATTGATTATTGAACTTGACCAAAGCCTCAATTAAATCCAATTTGACCAATTGGTCAACTAGACCCAACCTAGCCCAATTGACCACCCAACAACTTGACAAAGGTCAAATCAACTTAAAATTAAACCAAACCAAAATTAATTGAAACCAAAACCTACAACATATTCCAAATGATCAACCAAACTCAAACCATGCCATGATTCAATCCAATTTGGTTTGATTGGGTCAAATTGGTCAACTTAGCCCAAATTGACCTAAAGGATCAAATGGGCTAAAATCCAAATTAAATTCAAATTAAACCAAATTAATTGAAACAAATTAAACCAATGCAATCAAAATGGTCATTTGAACTTGACCCACCTCTTGGTTTGACCCAATTTAACCAATTGGTCAACCTAACCCATTTTGACCTGATTTGACCTAAATGGGTCAAATTAACCCAAATTAAACCAAATGAACTTCAAATGACATGAAATTTGGTCCAACTTACTTTTGAATTATTTCAAATCTACTCAAATTAAATTCAATTCCAAATGACAACTTTTCCCTTGGGTCAAAGGCATCCCATGAGAAAAGACACTTTCCCAAGTGGTCATTTCTCTTCCTTGGCCACCTAGCACTCATCCATTGGTCCACATAGGCACCAAGGATGCTAATTTTCTGACCCAAAGAGTGGTTGGGGTAGCCATGACTCATGGGAAGGTGAAATCACCTCACCTCTCCCATTAGAACACTTGGCATGAAGGACTCTCACCTCCCCTTAGCTAGGACACCTATTTGTCCTTCCCAACAGCCACTTCCCATGCCTTAGCCAACCCAAGTGAGCCACTTAGGATGATTCTCTTCCATTTCCAGCCACTCCAAACCAAATGACATGAGTTTGGAGCCAAAATTTCAAAGTAAAGAGAGATTTTCGTTCACTTTTCATTCCAAGGCATTAGAAGCTGAAGCATTCTCCCATTCCTCTCATTATCCTTCTCCTAGAGCTCCCAAAGCCATTGGCAATCACCCCCACTTCATTTTGGAGAAAAATTCTTCAAAACTAAGCCAATTTCAGCATGAAAATGGAAATCACCGGAGGAAACTTTGTTTCTACGCGAAGGCAAAGATCCAAGCTCTTTCCAAGGCCTCTTCCCTCACTCAACAGTGTGCTCGAGTCATCATCGCCATCGAAAATCATCCCCGGTGAGGTAACTTTCAAAAATCATAGTCGGCCATAAGATCCTCTATTTGTGACATTTTTTGTGTGATTTTTAAGAATTTACCTTAGATAATCCTGCATTTTTACTTTAAATCATCCCAATTAGAAAATAGAATTTTTTTCAATTCAAATCGGCATGAAAATGAGTCCATTTGGGCAAGTTTTCACTTAGAATCTCTCTATTTTTTTTCCAAAATACCCTTAATTTTACTATTCACCACCAGCGAGTAGCAGCTGCCAGCCAATCCCCGGTTCACAGGATAGGACAGCTCTGATCATGCATGGATCGTGTAATCCGGCCCTTTAGATCACTTGATGCAATCTGGACCATCCGATCATGCAGTTTGCATGATCGGATGGCTTAGATCACACGCCGATCAGGTGATCCTAGCCTCTGGATCGCGCAATATGATTTGGACCATCGATGCGTGATCGGCGGTCAGCAAACCGCATCGCTCTCTTTTGGCCATTTTCCCGTGTCAGGCGATGTGGCGCCGCGAATGGTGGCGTAAGTGGCATGCCGTGCCACGCAGACCCACATAGTGCGGCATCACGTTGCCATGTCGGCGCCACATGTATCTTGTTAAGTAGGAAATTGTAAATTTCTGATTTAAAAATTACTTTAAATCACTTAAAACTTCAAAAATTCATAGAAAATAAAACACTTAACAAAAAGTTGTAAACAATGGCTCGTTGGATTCATCTTTTTGATTGGAATCCAACAAACCCAAAATCTCCAAATTTTACTGAATATTTTAAGCTTAATTTTAGTTTTAGTAAAATTCAAATTTTATTAATTAAACCCAAAATATATGTCAGATTTAGTTGGAATTTTTAGAGATTAAATTGATGTTAAAATACACCTACCATAAAAATTTCAAGTCAAAATGACCTTTGGAGCAAAAGATATTAAATTTTGAGTGTCAAATGATTTATTTAAAAAAAAATTAACATAATTCATAAAAATCACTTACATCAATTGAAACTTCTTAAATTCATAACTAATTATTGAAATATCCAACAAATACAAACTCAAGTTCAACTTAAAGATAATTCAGGGGAGAATCTAATAAAATTACTTATAATTGAATTTGAATAGTTGATTTTCTTTAATTAGGGTTTATTTGAAAACTTAATAACCCTAATTACTCCCTAATGACTTCATTAATTAATTCCAAACTTCTCACTCATATTTAATGGGATGACTTCAGCCTCCCCTAATTTTCTTGGAATTTAATAATGAGTTAATCAGAGAAATTAATTAATGAACCCATAATCACTCTCTTAATGTAATTAAGCTTAATTAAGCATGTGAATAGTCATTTAATTCCTTAATTAAGTTAATTAAACTTTGTTTAAGTGATTATAAGGTTTATGGAATAATTTTGAGATATTTTCCTTAAGCTATTACCTAAACCCCCTTGCTTCCTTAATCCAAATCTAATTAAGGATTAATCCACTAATGATCTACTTAATTAATCAAATCAAATTCTCAAAACCACAATTAATCCCAAACTTAATCAATCCTTCTTGGGTAGATGCTTGGGTGTTCAATAACCTAAGTGGCGGAAATTATCAACCTATATGTGTGGGAAGGGTTATGAAAGTACTTAAAAAAACCCTTTAGCTTAATTAATCATTGTGAGGAAATTGTATTAGGTACCTTTCTTTCCAAGGATGCATTGCGATTTAAATTTCTTGTGGTTTTACGTACATTGGAAAATTATTTAATTAAATATGTTAAAGTGGTATAGGTAAGGTAATTAATGAACTTAATCTACACCTAACCAAAGCATAAAATTGATCTAATCACCTAAAAATTAATCTAAAACAATACACACATGTGGGAATGGGTTAGGACTAGCAAACCTTTTCACACTTGGCTAATTCAAATCAAACTCAAAACAAAATGAAAGTCTCTTTAAATAGCTTTTGATTCTCTTTAAATGATCTTACTTTATAAGTATGTCTTTAGAACTTAATTAGGGTGAGTGAAGTTAAATGCTTACATCACTTTATTTCTTTCCTAGCATACTAAATGTGTATGTCATATGAAAATCATGCATTCATGTCTTCTAAAAATAAAATTAAAATGAAATGTTTCCTTTATGTCAAATTGTATGTTTTGGCTAATGTAAGATATGAATGGTTATTATCACTACTAAATTCAAAACTATTTTCAAAACTTATAAACCAAACATTACAAATCAAAAGTATGCTATATATAAGTACTTATGAGCTTGTGTGTGAATAGTATAAAATTTGTTATGTGACTTTTTCTCTTTCTTAACATATGTTTGTAGGATTTGCAAAGTGTATAGTCCATTTGAAAAGGAAATGACACTTGTTTGAAATCTATTCCTATACACTCCTATGCCATGACTCAAGAAGGAATTCCAAATTACACATATAAATTAAACAACCAAAATCAAATAAACAAACATAAACTTTTTGCATGATTCTCTTTCCATGCATTTCTCATTGTACATGCACATGTATTTAAGAAAAGTGGTATATTAGTTTGGACAATCCCAGGATTGCGAGGCTTTAAGTAGCCCTATCTTCTTACACCCCTTGGCATCGTACTCACTTATGTCTTTTATACTTGTAAATGTGCATATGAAAAATGGATAAAAGAATCACTCTCTTACTTAGCAAAATCATGCAAATTTCCACATGTATTAATATTCTTAGATTCATTCATGTGCATGATACACATATGGGAAAGAAATAAAATATTGTGTGTTTTGTGATAGTAATTCACTTAATCTTAAAATGACTCTCTTTTGAATATGTTTGTTTAGAAAATCTAAACTTAGGATTAATTAAAATACATAATAAAATATTCACTAAATAAAATCATTAATGAATCTACCTTAGAAATCACTTAAGGTAGGGAGGAAAGAGAAGTTCTCTTCTCTTTTTCTCTCTTTACAACCTTTAGTAATTAAGTAGGTTCATTCAAACTTAATCAAACCATCAAATAAATTAAGCCTTATCAACTAAAAAACTTAAATGAGACCACCCTTCTAAGTTGAACCTTTTCACACTTAAAAAATTCTAACCTTAAAGCTTAGCTAAGCATACCACACAAACCTTAAATGACATACAAATTAGGATAAGTCACCACTTCTAGTCCTATGTTTGGGTGGTGCATGGTTTGATATTGACTTTTATTTTGTGATGTGATATTTTAGTCTGAATGTTAGGGTGTATGCACGTAGAATAAATAGTAGTATGATTTAGTTCAATCACTATCTTCTGTAGGGGTTTGTGCTTAAGGGGTGTTGTAATAAAAATATAACTGCTTTTGCTATGCAGGTTGCTTATACCCCTAAGCATAATCCAAAATAGGCCAGGTGGACTTGGTTACCCATGTGTGGGGTGTTAAGTCCAATTTTTTTATATACATACTTGGGAATGTGTGGTTTCTTTAGCTAATCTCTATTTTGTAGGTTTTGGTTAGATTTACTTTTTCTCTTTTCATGTACTTTTATAATTAAGATTTTGGAATGATTGTTATGAGTGATTAGGATGAGCATCGATTACAAGATCACATCTTATGTACCATGTGAAGCCTTTGGAGTATCCACATTCTAATCATCCAAAAGAAGGAACCAAAATAAGAAAGAAGAAAAAAGGAAAAGAAGAATGAAGAAATGAAGATTGAAGACCCCATAACATGAATTCCTTGCTTAATTGTAATTAATTTATTTGTAATTTGGGTTGTATAAGAGTAGAGCTGAGCTACCCAATTTGTTTTCGGGTTTGTGCGGTGATGCCTGACCATACTTGCCCTTTTATTCTTTTGCGTTAGCTTTATAAAATGTTTGATGTTTTGTTTAGCTTGTGCATTAAAAATAGCATATTTTACTAGTTTCTTCCTTGCTTTGATGTATGGCCTAGATGGAGATTAGGCTCTTAGGGAAAAATAAATATTCTACCAAATTAATCAACTCAAAATTTAAAATAAATTACTCATAACCTAATTTAAAGCCTAAGTTAAAATCATGATAAAAGAATTAGCAACCCTTTAGCTGGATGAGCATTTCTTTTCTAACATCATGCTTAAAAATATATTATTTTCACTCTTGATTGGAGGTTTCCACCTTTTCCAAAGAACTTGGCTTGATCTTTGAGAGCCATGGTGGAAATACACCCCTTCTTGTGATTTTGGCCCATAACCTTATTCTCATGCATTAGGCATATGAGTCTTATAAGCTTGAGTCAAATGAATGTCCAAAAAAAAGTAAAATGTAATATGTTTTGCATTAGGCCATTTTCATTACATGATGATCTGGTCTCTTAGGAGTGAGTTTAAGGACTTAGTCTCTTTCTAAAATAAATAACAGCCTAGCTATCTTGTATAAATATATGACTTGCCTACCTGAATTTAAAATCCTAGGAAGAGTTAGTTGCGGCCACCCCTTGGAAGTTGTAAGTCCAAGCAGTCAGGTGGTTTGACCTCTCTCTTGAGGCAAACCAACCCATTTTTTTCCTTAGATTGTGCTTTTGGTCCAAAGCTCCCTAGACTTAGGTTACGAGGTTGCTTCTCCCTTCTATGGTCCATAATCATAAATCCTCACCTCTTAGGCATTTTCATAACCTTATATTATGAAATTATAAACTTCTAATAAAATTCAACTCTTCAATTTCAAAAATGTAAAGCCCAACCATAGAATAGTTTGGGATGTTTACTAGGCTTCATAGTATCCTAAACATCCCCTACTCACCTCCATTTGGCTTCGATAAGAACTCCCTCCTCTTGATCGATCCCACTTGATTTTCCAAAAATAAACTAATCGCTTGATAGTCTTACCTTTTCAAAATCTTTGGAGACAACGATCATTTACCTTAATCGAGAGTATTCATATGGAATCCCCTTCTTTAGGATGTATTTAACTATGGAGGCTTGCCCCTATAGGGAACTTAACAAACCCAATTTAAAATGAACCCTACTTTACTTTTCCATATAAAGTAGGGGAAGAATCTTTGGTACATATGCAGACCCATTGTCCTTAGGAGTCATTTTTGAGGTGATTAGGTCCATTGTAGGGTGGTGACTTCAAAACTTCAAGATAGTACACCTCTCCTCAATGTCATACCCGTTCACCCTAATAAGAACATCTACGGATTTATGTTGTGTCCTGACTAAAGGCATATATTTCTATTTTCATTTATCCTTTTCAAAAGGATAGATGAAGGCAGGAATATTTCACCACAGATTTTTCTGACAACTCCGCTAGGGAAGGTTCCTCTCTCCATATTTGGTAAATGATCATCGTCTCCAAGTGTTAATAGTGGATTCATATTTCATATGGGTCTGAGACTATACTTCTTTTCCATTGGCACATAGTTTATTTCATCCTTAAGCTAAGCTAGCCAATATCTTTAAGTTTTAGGACCTCATTCCATGTAGGTCTTAAAACCCCTATTGGATTCCCCAATAGGTGAAAAAAAAATTTAATAAAAAGAAATAACTAATGATTTCCTTCTTGCCATTTCTATGGCAAGGTAAGGTTCATCCAAAAAATAAAGAAGAATCAATCCTTTATGAAAGTATCAATTCCCAAAAAGCACTTTTTCAAAATGCACATAATAAAATATTTTCACAAAAATTTTGCAAACCAACCTCATCTAACAATCTTCATGATTGTTATATGTAGAATCTTTTTTTAAAAAATAAAATCCAAAATCATTATTTTCAAAAAAAAAATAAAAGTGAACTTCTTTATTCAATTTATTAAATGAGGACTTCACTTTCCAAAAATCAAAATCAATAATCATATTTTCTAAAATCACAAATGAACACTTTCATTCAATATACTCAAGTGTATTGAATGAAAGTTTTCATTTTTCAATCAAAAATCAACAATCACATTTTCCAAAAGCACAAATGAACACTTCCATTCAATATGTTCAAATTTATTGAATGAAAGTTTTCATTTTCAATCAAAATCAATAATCATATCTTCCAAAAGCACAAATAAATATCTCCATTCATTATACTCAATTTACTGAATGAAGATTTCATTTCAAAATAAGAAACAAAAATCATCTTTTCAAAAATAAAATCAACAAACACCTCTTCAAAAATCAAAACTAACAATCATCTTTCCAAAATTAAAATATCATTTGGATTCTTCATTTAGCTAACCCAAATTTGCTAAGTGAAGATCCTCTTTTCAAAATAAAATTAATAAACATCTTTTCAAAACATAAAAAAACATTTGGCTTTTTCATTTAGCATACCTAAATTTGCTAAATGAAAATCCTCTTTTTCAAAATGAAAATAAACTTGGATTTCCTTAGCATAAATAAATTTGCTAAGGATCCCCTTTTCAAAAATCAACAAAATTCAAAATCAAAATACATTTAGCATACCTAAATTTGCTAAGGATCCTCTTTTCAAAATAATCAAAATGAAACACATTTAGATTTCCTTAACATACCTAAATTTGCTAAGAATCCTTGTTTCAACAAAATCAAAACAGCAGCACACTTGGATCTCCTATTTAGCACACCTAAATTTCCTAAGTAGAAATCCTCTTTCCAAAAAATCAAGAGAACAAAATCAATCACATTGGATCCTTTATTTAGCAAACCTAAATTTGCTAAGTAAAGATCCTCTTTTACAAAAAAAATAAAAAATTAACAAAACATCTAGATTCTTCATTTAGCATACCCAAATTTGTTAAGTGAAGATTCCATTCTTAAAATTCACATGATTCATGAAAAATAAAATAAATAAAGAAACAAAAGAAGAAATGGTTTTCAAACATCTCAGCATACCCAAATTTGTTAAGTGAGTAAATTCCAAAAAATCACAAATCCAAAACAAAAGAAAATTGACCCTTTACTTTAACATACCTAAATTTGTTAAATAAAGGGTCCTCAAGATTAGAATTAAAACTCAAATATGAACCTATGGAAGCATCCCTACAACAAAAACATTTGAACCCATTTTAAACATACCCAAATTTGTTGAAAGTGGATTCTATATCCAAACAATTCCTCTTTCCAATCAAAATCCTAAAATTTATCCAAATCATTTGAACTCAATTAACATTTTCAAAATGTTGAGTATGAGTTCAAATTCTAAATTCAAAACTCAAAGTCAACAAAAATCTGATTCAAGTTTATTTTCAACATTACAGACTATCGTTTAGCGACATTTTTCAGTTACAGTTCAGTCTCAGTTTCATTTGATAGAAATGGTTGCACCCAAGTACGTGTTTACTTTTCCCCACAAGATGGACTTGGCCAGATGCCCTTCCTCATCGATTATTCCCACCTCATTCATTTTGGATGAGGCTTTGAGGGGGCAAGGATTACTTGTGAGGGAACTCCCCTCACAACTATTGGTAGGACCATAGTGGCCAGGCAGAAGCTGGTCATTCAGATTGACTTGCCATCAGACTCTTATATCCTCTAACTAAAGAGGAAGGTGGCGATTTCAATAGTGTCATTGTCTACCATCTATGTGATTACATGTGCGGGTTGTTTCCGTCTTTGCTTAAG
This sequence comes from Cymbidium sinense, assembly GCA_021442155.1. Taxonomy (NCBI): domain Eukaryota; kingdom Viridiplantae; phylum Streptophyta; class Magnoliopsida; order Asparagales; family Orchidaceae; genus Cymbidium; species Cymbidium sinense. Next base: position 68,806,626 of record CM038224.1, on the reverse strand, counting down.
GGCTAGTACCCACTCATTAGCACCCTCAAAGGGTAAGGCTCCTCTGATCCTAGAGATTATCTCCCCAGCTTTTGAAGTTGAGTCTAGTTCTTACTCCACACAGCCCACCAAGACTCAGAGGAGAAACAAAAACTACATGATTAAAAGGTACCATACATGCATGCCAGATGAAGGCGACATGGTCGTTATTATGGAGTTTCCCACTCTGATTTCCTCATTGGTTATAGTGAACCCATTCCATCCTCTCTCTAGGTCTGATAGAGAGGATGCTAGGAGGATCCCTACTTCACCTCCACCAGTGGTTTGATTTCAGCCCGCAGTTAGTCAGAGTAGGAGGTCATATGCTAGCCTCCGTTCAGTTCTATGCCAGGTTGGTGAGGCCTATGGACGATCTGAGTTCGAGGCTCAATTTGACTTGAGATATGTTATCCCCCATAGTGTGGGGAAACATCTATGATAGGAGAGGGCTAAGGAGGCCCATACTATAGCTCATATCACTAGCCGAGAGAGGTAGAGGTTTGGTCAGAAATCAATGGCCTCTACACTCATTGATTTTCCTAATTGGTGCGCTACTTGCATCAATCACATAGACAATATTCTACTTATAGGGACTATTCACCATAGGAGGAGAGCCCCTGTTCCAAGAGAGTCGGTGGTGTCTCCACCACACTACTCTACACCCCGTCCACCGTCGCCCGTTCATGTTTCATCATCTCTAATTTCGCCGAAGGCCATGAAGGCCACATCCGGGGAGAAGAGGACCCTGTTGGAGATCTAGCTATAGCCAAGGGATCCCATTCCATTTACACCGCCTGCTGTGGTGAGGCTGAGCTCTCCTACTCAACTTTCTTCCCCAGTTGTGGTGCAGAAGGAATGGCGACCTTGAAGCATAGTGGTCATCCCTTCACCATCACCACCGCAATAGGATTTGGAGATGGTTACAGCAGTCATAGAGGGAGAGGGAAGAAACCCAATTGCACCCATGATCATAGAACCTCCTAGGAGTGTCACCCCATATAGAGTCAATGATAGTCAGGAGTGTATATCTTCTAGCAAGTACAACCCTCACAGGAATGATTCTTCGACAGCAGGGGAGGTATAATGCCTCACAAGACATGTGGATCACACACTAGGTCGAAAGCATTTGTGCCAATCCTGATAGATCGTTCTTTAGATGACAGTAGCTCACTATTTCATGGAAAAAAGGCGATACTAGGATATGATTAGTCTGATGAGGAGAATATCAGTTTTGATCTCAATGAAGATGATTTGTTGGGAGACTCAGTCGGGGTTTGCATGGTGGATACCAGGGGATCCCTCCTTGGAGAGCATTAGACTATAGAAGGTGTTGAGCTTGAGCAGGAAGACCGACCACTGACCCACCTCCTAGCATAGAGAAAGATAAAAGATAGATAAGATTGAGAAGAGGCTCAAAGATCATTGGTATCTTAGCATTGCAGAACCAAGCCCAGTAGTTCATCCTACCATAGTTGAGACTAGTCATCCAGAGTTGGTGCATGTCTTGGATCTAGCTAAGACTTTACCTCCAGTAAAGAAAGGTAAAGCTAGCATGTATAGGAAGGTAGTGGATAGTACCTCAATATTGGAAAAAGATATCAAGTCCATGGTTGAGCAGTAGGTGAAGGAAGTGTTGGCACAAGCCCGAGGAGGATCATCAGTTCCAAAGGATAGACCCTACCTGGAGGAATTTAATGCAATCCAATATCCTAAGGGATTCATGCCACCTTCCTTCAAGAGTTTTGATGGCAGTGGGAACCTGAGGTAGCACATTGCACATTTCAGAGCTTATTGTTGCAATGCTGGTGGTAGTGATACTTTACTCTTCCATCTCTTCATCAGTAGCTTAGTAGAGATAGCTTTGATTGGTATACTAAACTTCCCAATAGTTCAGTAAATACTTTTGCTGAGTTTGAGCAACTCTTATCAAGAGGTTTGATGGAGCTCAGCAAAGGGTCATTGTTGGTGATCTCGTTGTGGCTCAATAAAACCATGGTGAGTCCCTTATTGATTACATTCTTAGATGGTATAATTTTAGTATGAAATTTGAACCACATCTATCCGAACAACATGCTATTGAGATTTTGCTTAAGAATATCCATGGTCTGGTTGCCTTCATGCTCAAAGGTTTCACCATCAAAACTTTTGAGAAATTAATCAATAAGGCGGCTAGCTTGCAAGGAGAATCCAAACAGTTAGCTTCTCTAGATATACCAATAAAGCCAAATCCACAGAAGATATATGAGAAGAAGCCTGGGGCAGTGATAGCAGTATATAAGGGGAAATAGCTGGCCAAAGAGTAGTTTGAGAGACCTCGTGCTCCACAGCCATCACTTTCGCTTCCTCTACCACTACCAAGGCAGCCTATCGGCCCAGAGCCTCCACTACCTCACTCCTTAGCCATATCCACTCTAATAATGATACACATACCCCCTGATAGGTACCATCCACCTACTCTTATGGATAAACTAAACAAACCATATTCATTTAAGAGGGAGGTAGTTAGGAAAATCTTTAATAATCTCTTAAAGAAACCTGGCTTTCAACTATCCAAACCTAGAAGGCCAAAGAAAGTGGGAAAAAGCAATGATCCTAACTTTTATCCCTACCACCATATGCTAGGTCATATTTTGGAAGATTACTTCATATTTAAGGGCTGGCTTGAACATAGCTTCAAGACCGATGCTATAATCATCCCAAAGGAATACCTTATAGAACAACCATCTAGTTCCATTAGGGTAATCCTTGGGGATACTTGCGATCCTTCCAAAACCAAAGAATATTGGGATATCTCCTTATCCAAAACCTCTAAAAAGATTATTCAGAAGATCAAGAAACTTTCCTTACAGGTGCTTGAGTCAGCTCAAAACTCCAACATCAAGGAATGTTTGCAAGTTGCCAAAGTCAACTCAAGGTAAGGGAGCTGGTAGCAACAACATCATGTGACAAAGCCAACTTTTATCCCTACCACATCAGCGACTATCACTATTTTAGCTAGTTCTTCTTCTTCTTCTAGTAGACATCTTGTATCAGTGGATGAGGGTATCAGATCCCTCACCTCTCTTATTTTACTTGATTTATGCTTTGTACCTCCTATAAAATCCAAGAAATTGAAGAATAAAGCTAGCTTGAATTACATCCGTGTCACTTCTGATGGGTCTTCTAAATCTATTCCTAATGATAACTCTTTAACTCTAAACAATAACTATAATAATTCTGATCTTCCTCTTTCTAATTCAGAGTTGGATTTTCTTAATCTGAATACTATGGGTTCACCTCTTGACATAGACTTGGAATCATCCGATTCTGAGGGTCCCATAGGAAAACCTGTAGGTGAGCCTGACATGCAGATAGAACCTTCCATTACCTGCCACAAGAGATCCAAGTCAACCTCCATGGTGGCAGGTTCTACCTCTAGGGGCACCTCAAGATGGGGAAATAAGTCATTGGTTTAAAGGATTGAGAAGCCCCTCCATAGGATGCTCCACCATTGGATATGCTTGTGGAGGAGGCCAGATGGACTACAATGTCCTCTCTCTCACCTAAGAAAGTTTCCATCTAAGCTAAGCATATATATGCTCTTATCTTATCTAAAGAGATGAGAGAATAATCAATCAAGGCTCTCCTTGATCCTGAGATATGCTTAGCTCAATTGACCACTATTGGTGAAGAGGCACATTATTCCAGAGAAGCTCAAGGAATCAATTTCACAGATGAAGACCTACTTCTGGGGGACATGGAGCACAACCGTTCCCTCTACATTGATTGAGCGATTGACTTGCGAGTTTTCATCAATCCAGGTGCATCGATGAACATTATGAGTCAAAAGACCCTTGCCTATTTGGGGATTGACATCTCCACACTCTGACGAGATCGGATGTTGTTGAGAGAATTCAATGAACAAGGCGAGGGGGCTTTAGGTTTCATAGTATTACTTTTGGAGATATGTGACTGGAAGATTGAAGCCAAGTTTTGTATAATTGATTCGAATACTTCATTCACTGCTTTGCTCGACAGGCCTTGGATACATCAGAATAAGATAATTCCATCCTCCCTTCTTCAGTGCATCAAGTTCAGGAAGAATTAGATTGAGTATTGTGTCAAAGGAGATGAAAGTCATCTTCAATTAGAGAGGTTGAGATATATGAGGTCATGATCTATTATCTTCTTTAGAACACCCTTTTCCTTGGACAAAACTCAAATTCAAAAGCAAAAGAAAAAAATGAAGAAAGAGAAAATCTAAAATAAAAAGAAAAGAAAAATGAAAATCCAAGTGAACAAGAAAAGGAAATTGAAGAAAAAATAGATCCTCATATCACATTCCACCCACAATTCATTCCATAGTATGGACATGTGGGTAGGATGACTCAACCTCCACCGGTTCAGAGGTGGAAGACCCCAGTTAGCCATTATCTAGGTTATGTTCCGATTCATAGAGTACTATTCACATAGACTTGGAATCCAGTTGGAGGATGAGTCTAATGTGATTAGCATACCACCAACCCTCTCGGTGGGTTTCATTAGAGGTGACACTTTCAGCCAAGCATGATGAAGACAGCCCTCAGACAAAGCACAGTATTTGAATCAAATGCATGTAAAACTATCAGGAACCTTAGCTAGCTCTCACTTTTATCTCAAAAAGTTGAAGGTTTGGTAGTTAAGGAAGCCCCTAAGTCTTCCAATGAGATGAAGCTGAAGAGATTCTTTTTGGGATCATCCTCCTCAAGTCCTGAAGATGATGTAGAACTTGAGGAGAATTCATACAAAGAATTATTGGAATTATCGTTTGACTTTTACTCCTTGTGTTCATAATCTTATACTGAAAGGTTTGGTTCCTCATACATGGTCAGGCAAGGTCGAGTATTTTGGAAAATGGAACAATGAGAAGAAGCACAATCAAGAGCGGGGACTAGGATTTGGTGATTGGGTCAGTGGATGATGACGATTCTTTGAATCATTTAGAATTTGATAGGTTCTTTTCACACAACACCAACTTTTATGAGAATGTGTGTTTAGAAACCTTAGATGATCTAGATGATCTCCAAATCAAAGATGCACCGCTAGAATTTGAAGAGAGATCCATTCAACAATTGACAAGCTAAAGAAATCAACCTCGATGGAAGAAAATCCACGTACATGCATCATTTTGTTATGAATGAAGAAGAAACCAATGACTTAGTTAGGCTATTGAGTTTAAAGACTACTTTGCATGGAGTTATGAAGAGATGCCTATAATCTCCCATACCAAAAAACTAGCAATAGATCCTAGAGCTAACCCTATCAAGCAAGCTCCTAGATGCATGATTAGAAATCAACAATATAATTTTGAAGTCAAGAAACCGATTGGTGGTGGTTTCATCCGAAGAAAATATACCCTTAGCCGTGTCATACCGCTTAAGAAGAAGAATGGCAAATATATACATCAATTTCAAGGATTTAAATAAGGCATGTCCTAAGGATGAGTTTCTTCCTATACCGTAATTAATGGTGGAAATCACCTCATCTCATGCAATTTTCTTTCATGGATCATCATCCGCTATAACCAAATCATGATGGCCCCCGAGGAAGAAAGAAATACTGCTTTTCAAACTCCGATTCAAATCTATTGGTATAGGGTCATGCCTTTTGGCCTTAAAATGCTATACATACCAACGCCATGACTCGAGATCTTCAATGAACTCATCCACCATCAGTGTTATGTTGATGATATAGTCAAGAGCAGAGAAAAGGAAGACCATCTCTTTGACTTGAGAGTAGTTTTGAATTAAGATAATATAATCTCAAAATGAATCCCCTGAAGTGTGCATTCGGAGTAGCTTCAAGAAAATTCCTTCAGTTTGTTATCCAACACTGGGGAATAGAAATAGATTCTGAAAAAAATTAAAGCTATCTTAGAAATGCTACCTCTTAAAAGTTTATCTCAACTCAGATCTTTCTAAGGACGGTTGGTGTATTTAAGAAGCTTTATTTCCAACCTATCAGGGAGATGCAAACCATTGTTAGCACTTATAAAAAAGGATGCAAAGTTCAAGTGAGATGATAAGTTTCAGCATGCCTTTGAAGATATCAAGCAATATTTGGTGAAGCCACCAGTTCTAGCAGCCCCTATCCCGGGCAGGCCACTCGTCCTCTATAATGCTACATTAGACAACTCTCTCAGTGCTTTGTTGGCCCAAGCCAATGATGAAGGGAAGGAGAGTGCCTTCTACTACCTCAGTTGTCGTCTGATTCCTGTTGAAGCAAACTATCCACCTATTGAGAAACATTGCCTAGCTTTGATCATTGCCTCCCAAAAGCTATGGCACTATATGCTTTCTCATAAGGTGAACTTGATTTCAAAACCAATCCACTACAAGATTTCATGACATACCAACGCTATCGGATGCATGATGGTCCATGATTCTCTCACGTTTGATATCACATTCATACCCCTCCATGCGTAAAGGACAAGCACTAGCGATTTAAAGATCATACCACATCCCGCTGATTCTCGCTTAGTGATGATCTCCGATGAACAAATCATGAACTTAGGGAGGTTAAAACCATCGATGGGAGATGCATTTTGATGGTGCATCTTCTTTTCATAAAGGGAAGCACCACGATCTACTCTTCAAGGAAAGGGGTAGAATAGTTCTCCTAACTCTACCGAAGTGATGAGATTCTCATACTATCTTTCCAACCCCTGCACCAACAACAATGCCAAGTATGAGGCTTTGATTGTCGATTGGGAGTTAGCTATCATAGTGTGTGTTAAGAGCATCAACATCTTTGGGGATTCTTAGTTGGTCATCAATCGACAGGGTCCTACAAGGTTCTCAAACCCAAGCTTTGTCATCATGAGTATACCATGAAGTCATTGGCCCAAATCCTCAAAGTCACCATCTACAAGGTTCCTCGAGTAGAGAACGCAATAGCAGATGCTTTGGCCAAACTTTCCAAAGAATTGGCATGTCCAGAAGATGAGTCCATTCCAATAAGGGTCCAAAATAGACAAGTCTATCCCTTATTGATGTTGAACTCATCGAGAGACTTTCTTGAAGGGGAGGTGCCATTGCCTATAAAAAACAAGGAGCTAGATTGAGGTAATCATTCATAGACTATATGAACACCAACAAACTACCTCAAGAAAAGTCACAAGCCATCGTGAAACAGAGAGCTCTCTCCTATGCTCATTGATGGCACCCTAACCGATGATCCTTGATCAAATGTGGTCATGTTGTTTAGATAAACATGAAGCCCGGCATTGAAACTAAGATACATTCAAGTCTATGCGGGGTGCATCAATTCAGTCCAAAGATGAAGATGAAGATTAAGAGACTAGGATACAAATGGCCTTCGATGATTACAGACTGCATGGATGTAGCTAGGAGATGCCATTACTGTTAGGTACATAGTGTGGTCCTACATCAACCACCCAACATTCTGCACTCTACATTGACCTCATGGCCATTTTGAGTGTCGGGGTTCCAACATTGTGGATCCAATTGATCCTCCTTCTTCCAAGGGTCATCAGTTCATCTTAGCTGCCACCGACTATTTTTCCAAGTGGGCGGAGGCAATCCCACTCAGAGAGGTCATAGCTTAGCATGTGCTTCAATTTTTCAAGAACCATATCGTATATAGGTTTGGGGTGCCTCGATGAGTTATATCCGATAATGGTACTGTATTCAAAAGTACCAAGATCAATAGCTTTGCTAGAAGACACAATATAGATTCAAGATGCTCCACCATCTATTATCCCAGAGCAAATGGCTTAGCAGAAGCATTCAACAAAACAGTCATCCAAATACTAAAAAAGACCCTTGATGACAACAAGCGACAAGGAATGAGCTGGAAGCCTTGTGGGCCTACACCACATACCAACTCCAACTCAATCTATCCCATTTTTCTTAGTGTTCAAGTCATTCTACCTTTAGAAGTTCAACTCACTAAGTGAGATTGGGTAGCAAGATCACTAGAGCGTAATGCAAAGTTGTGCTAGAAGAGCTTGAAGGTTTGGAGGAGAGTCGCCACTGTGCTAGAATCTCGAGTTGTACAAGGCCAAAATGATTCAAGCTCACAACAAGCTGGTCCTCCCTAGGTCTTTCCAAGTAAGAGAACTTGTGTTAGTCCTAAGGAGACCAATTGTTGCCCATCGAAAGATGGGAGGCAAGTTTGAACCCACTTGGGAAGGCCTCATAGAAAAGGTCTACCAAGGAGGATCTTATCAGCTTATTGATTATAAAGGGGAACACTCGATGCTTCTAATTAATGGACTCTATTTGATGAAATATTACCCATAAAAATCATGTTTGAAAATATTTCTATCAATCAACAAAAATTTGATTTCATTTCATCAAAATCTTCTCTCTTCATTAAGCATTGTGCTTGTCTTTAATCTGACACGATGTGTGTGTGGAGTCCAATGGCATCCTATCCTTCTTTCACACATAAACACAATCTCCTAGTTCTATTAGAATAGGTGTGAGAGAACCCAAGAGGCATCCTATTTCGATTAGCACAACTAAGTTAGGTGTAAGAGAACCCAATCGACATCCTTTCTTAGTGGGAATCCCGATTTCCATCTGTGGCACCATTTCATCAAAATCCCTAGCGTGTTTTAGGTAGGTGTAAGAGAACCCGAGAGGCATCCTATTCCCTTTAACACAAGCACAAAAAAATAAACACATATCTTTTATCTCAGGCTATTTTTGATGTGGGAGCAAGCCCCGTGGCACTCACTCATTAGTCTTTATGGTTTACATGCTACCTCGCTAGTATGTCACCCGGATTCTTGTTTAGAAAGATGTGAGTCCTCATACTTTCTTCCTAACTTGACCATTGCAAACCAATGAACACCTTGTTAGTTTGGTAGACTTCACTGCCCAACCAGTAAGCTATCTCATGTTGATTTTGTTTAAGAAGATGTAAGTCCCTGAGCTTTCTTCTTGAACTAATAATCATGATCTAACTAAGTCGAGTATATCTGAGGTCTAGGATAAGTCACCTAGAGGCTCCTTTCCTCTTGACTATATTTAGTTGAAGTCCCCAAGTGGCCACTCAAGTCACCCTAGGTTGGATGACACTCGCCAAAGACGCACTATCTCAATAATCGTCGCTATAGAGGATGTGAGTCCCCAGCTTTCTTCCTAGGCTAATTATTGCAAACCGATGGGCACCTTAGTTGGTTGATGTATGTACAGCAACTCACCCTGGATATGCCACTCTGCATGAGTCCCCATGCTTTCTCCTTGAGTACCAATACCTATTTGATATATGGCTAGCCATGTCATCTTCTCTGGTTTTTATATTAACCCTTTAGTCTCTCCTGGGCATTCTATTTGGATCATGTCCTTTATGACCTCATTTAAACACTACCCGGGTTACTTGGAGTCCCCTTTCTTAGTAACCACCTCGTGGTTGGAGAATTTGTTCAACTGATGCGCATATTCTCCCTTGGTTCAGTAAATTTGAGATAGTCTAGGCATAAAGATCCTTCCCAGTATGATCTCTCACAAACTAACAGGGTCCATGATAAAGAAATAAATAAAATAAAAAAATTAATTTACTTATGAATTAGGAATTCAAGCCCCTAAAGGGCCCCTTTTCCCAAGGTGCATCCTTCTGGGCAAGGTCACCAGATCTCCTATAAGAATTACCGACTATCTGTTGAGATAAATCCTTGGTTGGTACTCACAGTAGTCACCCTTAGGTCAAGTTCAATATTTCATAAGTGTTGCCCTGCAGTCATTCACTTTGGAAGATGTAAGACTATGATGCATTCTTCCTAGCATTATCACAAATGTGTAGCCCTAGGTCTGTTGATTTGTTGCCCAAAGCAACCCATCACCCATGGTCTTTTGTAGTGGAAGATGAGTCCCCAAGCTTTCTTCCCTAATTGATCATTACAAATTGAAAGGCACTCTTTGGTTGGATAGTTCTCCCATCGGAAGCTACCCCTTTGGTTTAGTAAATGAGATAGTCTAGAAATGAGCTCCTTCTCGTGATCCATCACAACCAATGGAATCCATCAAAGCAAACAAATTTAAAATGAAATTAATCTTGACTATCTTTGAGCTGATCTAAGTCCCCCAACAACATTCACTCAATAGTCAGCCCTAGGTCGGGTTCCATTTGTTGCCCAAAGCAACCGATCACCCCAGTGGCTTTTTTGTTTTGGAAGATGTGAGTTCCCGTGCTTTCTTCCTAACTTGACCATTGCAAACCAAAGACATCCTCTTGGTTAGTCCTACCTTATGTTGGTAGACTATTCCCTTTGGATTGGTAATCAATTAGGTCTAAGCCTCCATGGCCCCTACTCTGTATAGTCCATCACAAACTGATGGGACCCATCAAAAAAAATCTAAAAATTAAATTTATCTTAACTATCTTGAGTCAATCTAAGTCCCCAATGGCATATTCAATGAGTTATAGGTTGGGTCAATCTATTGCCTTGCCAAATGATCACCCCAAAGAACGGTTTTACTTTGGAGAATGTAAGTCTACTATGCTTTCATCCTAGTACAATAATATTGAAAGGCATCCCTTTGGTTGGCTAGTCCATTATATGTTTGATAGACTACCCATTTGGATTGGTAAACTGAAAGTCTAGCCTCCATGGCTCCTACTCTGCAATCCATCAAACCAATGTGGGCCCATCTCAAAATCCAAATTAAAATCTAAAATATATTCAACCTCCTCCCTCAGTGGAGTCAAACAATAAACCAAACAAATTCAATAAAACAAATCCAATTAACCTCCCCCAGTGGAGTCAATCAAATTAAAATAATCAAAACAAATTAAATAAATCAAATCAATCTCGCCCCTGTGAGACTCAAATCAAATCTCTCATCCCCTTAAGGATGAGTTGAACCTGCTTCCCTAGTGGAAGGTTTACATACTCTATCCTTAATGGATTCATCCTTCCCTCTCTTATGACCTTGACGTAAGTACAACAACATTGTACCAAGCTCTGGATTCTTTCTACACCTCGGGTTAGGAGTATATTGTCTCTATTAGTGCTTGTGATCGTTCGTTGCTGTTGATCATTTCGGCCAACACCAATACGTGTGGTATTTCTTGTCATTCATACCGCACATATTGGTTGCCCTTTGTTGACCTCATTTTTAGGATGAGCTCTCAACCCCTCCATCTTAGACATAGGACACCTCTTAGACTTTAAGAGATCTTTAGTCTTAAGATACATCTAGTGATTAGGTGGACACTCAACCCTAGAGACTTAGAAGAGCCAGGAATAGGTCATGTCTTAGGGGGTGAAAATTTGCCTACCCCATGTGCTTGAACCAAATTCTCACTTCCTTCTTCAAGTCAAACTTAAATCAATTCCAACTTAATTGATTTTCTCCAAACATAAATCAATTCCAACTTAGTTGATTTTCTCCAAACTCAAATCAATTCCAACTTAATTGATTTTCTCAAACTCAAATCAATTCCAAATGAATGAAATTCATGATCAATTCCAAATGATTGAAGCTTATGATTGAAATTCCAAGTTCAAAATATTTCCTAAGTCCTTTAATTCCCTCTGGACTTAGCCTAAATCAAATCTAAATCACTTCAAATTCATGAAATTTTCTCACAACCCATTTATATTCTCATTTATATTAACATATATAAATGAAATATAAATTCAAATCAATCAAACTAATTCCAAATTCAAATCCAAATCAAAAATCTTTCCTAAGCCCTTTGATTCTATCTTATGTACTTAGCTCAAATCAAATCCAAATCAATTCAAATTCAAGAAATTTTCTCATTTATATTCACAAATATAAATTCAAATATCCAAAACCAAATTCAAAACTCAAACTCAAATTCAACCAAAATCCAACATAAGCCTTTCAAGTCAAATTCTTGAACTTAGCCAAATAAAACTCATATCAAGCCAAACCCTTAATTTTGTTTTCATGATTCAATCAAGCATCCAATCATGAATCCAAATATAAACACAAATTTTAATCATCAAATCAAAATCGAGCTAACCCAAGTCAAACCCATATTCATCCTTTTTATTTAAACTTTTCAAATGAATCAAAACCCATTTGACTTCAAATCTTACAAATGGATTTATATTTCAATCACAAGCCCATATATGAGTTCAACCAAACTTGAATCAAGCCTCAAGCCAACTAAACCCAATTGGCTCACTTGACCTAAAGTGGCCATTTGACCTACATGAATCAAAATAATTCAATTTAAATCAAAGTGAGTTAAGCCAATCCAAACTTCATGTCATATTTGTTGATCATCATAGGTTAATCAATTGTCATGAATTGGGTCAAACCAGGTCAACCTAGCCTGTTGACCAAGGAAACCCTTTAACCCATATGAACCCAAACTAGCCAAATTGCACCCTAAACCAAGTTGATTGTAACCAATGGCTCAAGTTCACTCTAAATTGATTATTGAAATTGACCAAAGTCTCAATTAAATCCATTGACCAATTGGTCCAACTAACCTAGCCCAATTAATTATGAACCCAACTTGACCTAAAAGGTCAAAAACTTAAAATTAAATTGAACCAAAATTACTTGAAACCAAAGCTACAACATATTCCAAATGATCAACCAAACTCAAACCATGCCATGATTCAAGCCAATTTGGTCAATTGGGTCAAATTGGTCAATTTAGCCCAAATTGACCTAAAGGATCAAATGGGCCAAAATCCAAATTAAATTCAAATTAAACCAAATTAATTGAAACCAATTGGACCAATGCAATTAAAATGGTCATTTGAACTTGACCCAACTTTTATTTTGACCCAATTTGACCAATTGGTCAACCTAACCCATTTTGATCTGATTTGACCGAAATGGGTCAAATTAATCCAAATTAAACCAAATGAACTTCAAATGACATGAAATTTGGTCCAACTTACTTTTGACTCATTTCAAATCTATTCAAATCAAATTCAATGCCAAATGACTACTTTACCCTTGGGTCAAGGGCATCCCATGAGAAAAGATACTTGGCCACTTAGCACTCATCCATTGGTCCACATAGGCACCAAGGGCACAAATTTTCTAACCCAAGGAGTGGTTGTAGCCATGACTCCATGGGAGGTGAAATCACCACCTCTCCCATTAGAACACTTGGCATGAAGGACTCTCACCTCCCCCTTGGCTGGACACTTTATCCTTCATGGCAACCACTTTTCATGCCTTAGCTAATCCAAGTAAGCCACCTAAGATGATTCTCTTCCATCCCAACCACCCCATGCCAAATAACATGAGTTTGGAGCTAAAATTTTAAAGTAAAGAGAGATTTTTGTTCACTTTTCATTCCAAGGCATTAGAGGCTAAAGCATTCTCATTCCTCTCATTCTCTCTCTCTCTCTCTAGAGCTCCCAAAGCCATTGAAAATCACCCCATTTATTTTGGAGAGAAATACTCAAAACTAAGTGGATTTCGAGGAAATGATGATCACCAGGAAACTTTCAATTTGAAGGCAAAGGTCCAAGCTCATTCCAAGGCCTCTTCCTCACTCAACAAGATGCTTGAGTCATCACCACCAAAATCATCCCCTGAGGTAACTTTCAAAATCGTACTTAGATCCTTCACTTGGATATTTTTTTGTCATTTTAGAATTTACCTAGATAATCCTGCATTTTTACTTTAAATCATCCCAATTTAAAAAAAGAATTTTTTTTTATGTGAATCGGCATGAAAATGAGTCCATTTGGACAAGTTTTAACTTAGAATCTCTTTTTTCAAAATATCCTAGATTTTATTATTCACCACCGCAGGTGCCATCCATCGCAGTCACAAGACCACACTTGAATCACATGGGGATCATGATCTGCCGATCGCTGATAATCTCGACCATCTCGATCATGATGACTGTCGCTCGACGAGGGCAATCTTGGCATCGATCGCATCTAGGATCCCGACGACGATCGCTCGAGTCAATGGCGCCGCCTATCCGCCATTTTCCCCCCATTCATCGACGGCATGACGCAGCGACGCTCGTGGTGGGAATGCGCACACATGGCATACATCTGGCGCCATGTGGTGCCGTGCCGCCATCAACGCCGCAAGATACATTGTTTAAGTAGGAAAATCAAATTTTCTTATTTAAAAAATTACTTTAAATCACCAAAAACTTTAAAAATTTATAGAAAATAAAATACTTAATGAAAAATTCCAAACAATGGCTCGTTGTATTTGTCTTTCCGAGAAGAACCCAACGAACTCAAAATCCCTAAACCTCACCGAACATTTTGAGCTTAATTTTAGTTTTAGTAAAAATCAAACTTCATTAATTAAACCAAAAATATATGTCAGATTAAGTTGAAATTCTCAGAGATTAAATTTGATGTTAAAATATACCTGCCATAAAAATTTCAAGTAAAATTACCTTTAGATTGAAAGATATTAAATTTTGAGTGTCAAATAATTTATTTTAATAAAATAAATTAATTCATAAAATCACTTAAATCAATTGAAACTTTCTAAATTCATAATTGTCAAAAAATCCAATAAATACAAACTCAGGTTCATCTTAAAGATAATTCAGAGGAGAATCCAATAAAATTGTTTTTGAATTTGAATAGTAGATTTTCTTTAATTAGGATTTATTTGAAAACTTAATAACTCTAATTACTCCCTAATTAATTCATTAATTAATTCCAAACTTCTCAGGCATATTTAGTGGATGACTTCTGCCTCGCCTAATTTTCTTGGAATTTATTAATTAGTTAATAGAAATTAATTAATGAACCCCTAATTACTTAATGTAATTTAATTAAGCATGTGACCAATGGTTTAATTCCTTGATTAAGTTAATTAAACTTTGTTTAAGTGATTAGAGGTTTATGGAATAATTTTGGGATGTTTTCCTTAAGTTATTCCCTAAACCCCTTTCTTCCTTAACCCAAATCTAATTAAGGGTTAATCCAATGATCTACTTAATTAATCAAATAAAATTCTCAAAACCAAAATTAATCTAAACTTAATCAATCCTTCTTGGGTAGATGCTTTAGTGTTCAATAACTAAAGTAACTTGAGGAAATCATACCTAACCCATATTGGGAAGGGTTGTGAAAGTACTTAAAGTAAACCCTTTAACTTAATTAATCATTAATTATGAGCCTGCATTAGGTACCTTTCTTTCCTAGATGCATTGATGATTTAAATTTCTTTAATTTTATGTCATACATTGGCTCATAATTATTTGATTAAATATGTTAAAGTGGTATGTGGTAATTAATGAACTTAATCTACACCTTAACCTAACCAAAGCATAAAATTGATCTAATCCGTTAAAAATTAAACTAAAACAATACACATGTGGGAATGGGTTAGGACCAACAAATCTTTTCACACTTTCTTAATTCAAATCAAACTCAAAATAAAATGAAAGTCTCTTTAAAAACTTTTGATTCTTTTTAAATGATCTTATTTCATAAGATTGTATTTAGGACTTAATTAGGGTGAGTGAAGTTACATGCTTACATCACATTATTTCTTTCCTAGCATGCTAAATGTATATCATATGAGAATCATGCATTCATGTCATTTGAAAATAAAATTAAAATGAAATGTTTCCTTTATGTCAAATTGCATGTTTTGGCTAAAGTAAGATATGAATGGATATTATCACTACTAAATCCAAAACATTTCAAAACCTATAAACCAAACATTACAAATAAAAAGTATGCTATCTATAAGTAATTATGAGCTTGTATGTGAATAGTATAAAATTTGTTATGTGACTTTTTTCTTCTTTCTTAACATAGATTTGTAGATTTGCAAATTGTATAGTCCATTTGAAAAGGACATGACACTTGTTTGAAATCTATTCCTATACACTCTTATATCATGACTCAAGAAGGAATTCCATATTACACATATAAATTAAACAACCAAAATCAAACTAACAAACATAAACTTTTGCATGATTCTCTTTCCATGCATTTCTTTTTGTACATACACATGTATTTAAGAAAAGTGGTAAATTAGTCCGACAATTTCGATTATGATGCTTTAAGTATTCCTAAGTAAGTCTTGTATACACTGGTGCTAAAAGCATCACTCACTTATGTCTTTTATACTTGTAAATGTGCATATGAAAAATGGATAAAAGAATCACTCTCTTCTACTTAACAAAATCATGCAAACATGAAACATTCCAAATTTCCTTAACAACCTCTCTTAGCATTCATTATTATAAATAATTACATCACATGTATAGATATGAATAAGATTCATTCATATGATACACATGTGGGAAAGAAATAAAATATTATGTGTTTTGTGATAGTAATTCACTTTACTTAATCTTAAAATGCCTCTCTTTTTGAATAGGTTTGTTTAGAGAAAATATAAACTTAGGATTAATTAAAATACATAATAAAATATTCACTAAACAAAAATCATTAATGAATCTACCTTAGAAATCACTTAAGCTATGGAGGAAAGAGAAGTTCTCTCTTTTCCTCTCTTTACAACCATTAGTAATTGGTAGTTTATTCAAACCAAATCAAATCATCAAATAAAATTAACCATATCAACTAAACAACTTAAATAAGACCACCTTCTAAGTTGAACATTTTCACACTTAGAAAATCATAACCTTAAAGCTTAGCTAAGCATACCACACAAACTTTACATGGTACACACATTAGGCTAAGTCACCACTTCTAGTCCTATATTAGGGTGGTGCATGATTTGATGTTTTCTTTTGTTTTATGATGTGATATTTTAGTCTAGATGTTAGTGTGTATAGAATGAATGGTAGGACAAATTAGTCTAATCATTATCTATAGGGATTGTGCTTAAGGGGCGTAATAAAAATATAACTACTTTGGGTTGCTTATACCAAGCATAATCTAAAATAAAGTGGACTAGGTTACCCATGTGCTAAGTCTAATTTTTTTATATACATATTGATAATATGTGGTTTGTTTAGCTAATCTCTATTTTGCGTTAGATTTACTTTTTCCTTCTCATGTACTTTTATAATTAAGATTTTGAATGATTTTATGGATTAGGATGAGCATAGTTATAGGATCATCTTATGTACCATGTGAAGCCTTTAGAGTATCCACATTCCAGCCATCCAAAAGAAGGAACCAAAAGAAGGAAGAAGAAAGAAGAAAGAAGATAAAAGAAAAGAAGAAATGAAGTCCCCATAACATGAATTCCTTACTTGATTGTAAATTAATTCATTTGTAATTTGGTTTGTAGATAGAGCTCGATACCCAATTTGGTTTTGGTTTGGTGGTGCACCAACACTTGGCTTTTATTCTTTTGAGTTAGCTTTATAAAATATTTGATATTTTGTTTATCTTGTGCATTAGAAATGACATATTTTCTAATTTCTTTCTTGCTTTGATGTATGGCTTGGATAGCAATTAGGCTCTTAGGGAAAAATAAATCTTCTACCAAATTAATCAACTCAAAATTAAAAATAAATTTCTCATAACCTCATTTAAAGCCTAAGTTAAAATCAAGATAAAAGAATTAGCAACCCCTGGATGAGCATTTCTTTTCAAACATCATGCATAAAAATATTATTTTTACTCGATTGAGGGCTTCACCTTTGCAGTACATGGCTTGACCTTTGACCATGGTGGAAATACACCTCCCCTTTCTCGCTGATTTTGGCCCATAACCTTATTTCTCATGCATTAGGCATATGAATCCTATAAGCTCGAGTTAAATGATTATCCAAATATGAAAGTAAAATATAATATGTTTTGCATTAGATCTAGGCCATTTTTCATGCCCTTACATGATTTAGTCTCTCAGGGAGTGAGTTTAAGGACTTAGTCTCTTTCTAAAATAACAATGCCTAGTATCTTACATAAATATAGACTTGCCTACATGAATTTAAAATCATAGGAGGAGTTAGTTGGCCAACCCCAGGTGGTTGTAAGTCCAAGTAGTCGGGTGGTATATCCTCTCTTATGGAGGCAACCCAAGTACCCATTTTTTGCCTTAGATTTAGGTCATGCTTTTGGCCCTCACCAAAGCTCCCTAGACTTAGGTTTTGAGGTTGCTTCTCCTTCTATGTGCCATAAGCATAAGTCCTCACCTCATTTTATGGAATTATAAGCCTAAATTTCTAATAAAAATTCAACTCAAATAAGTAATTCAATTTTAAAAAATGTAAATCCCAACCATAGGATAGTTTGGGATGTTTACTAGGCTTCCTAGTATCCTAAACATCTCCTACTCACCTCCATTTATCTTCGATAAGAACTCCCTTCTCTTGATCGATCCCACTTGATTTGCCAAAAATAAACTAATCGATTGATAGTCTTACCTTTTTGAAATCTTCAGAGACAACGATCGTTTACCTTAATCATGAGTATTCCTAAGAAATCCCCTTCCTTAAGATGTAATTAGCTATGAGGGCTTCCCCCTATAGGGAACTTAACAAACTCAGTTTAAAATAAATCCTACTTTACTTTTCTATGTAAAGTAAGGGAAGAATCTCTAGTACACATGCAGACCCATTATCCTTAGGAGTCCTTATTAAGGTGATTAGGTCCATTGTAGGGTGGTGACTTCTGTCTTTCAAGATAGTAGTCCTCTCCTCAATATCATACCCAATCACCCTAATAAGAGCATCTGCAGATCTACGTGGTGTTCTAACTAAAGGTGTATATTTCTATTTTCATTTATCTTCTTCAAAAGGATAGATGAAGGCGGAAATATTTCCTCACAGTTCTATAGTGTTACCTTTGGAGATAGGTGAATGGAAGATTGAAGCCAAATTCTACATAATTGATTTGAATACTTCATTCATTGCTTTTCTTGATAGGCCTTAGATACATCAGAATATGATGATTCCATCTGCCCTCCATCAGTGCATCAAGTTCTAAAAGGATGGGATCGAGTACTATGTCAAAGGTGATGAAAAGCCATTTTCAGGAAGAGAGGTTGAGATATATGATGATGCGACCTACTATTTTTCTCAAAATACCTTTCCTCATGAACTTGATCAAAACTCAATTGAAAGAGAAAAACAAGAAAAAGAAAAAAAAAGAAAAAGAAAAAGAAAGAGAAAAGAAAAATGAAAGTTCAAGTGAACAAGAAAAGGATATTGAGGAAGAAGTAGAGCCGCATATGACATTCTACCCATAGTTCATTCCATCATATAGACATATGGATAGGATGATTCAACCTCCACCAAGTAGAGGTAGAGGCAAAAATAGAGGTAGTCCTAGAGGTGGAAGACCCCGTTAGTACTCCAACAGGTTCCAGCTCATGAGTACCCCTACTATTCACATAGACTTGGAATCCAGCTCAGAGGATGAGTCTCATGTGATTAGTATACCAACCAACCCCTCTTAGCGAATTTCATTAAAGGTGACATTTGATCTAGACAGGGATGAAGACCAGGCCTCCAGATAAAGCACGAATGTATTCGAATCAAGCTTATGTGAAATTATCAAAAAATAGTTCAGAACCATAGCTTTAACCTCACTTTCATCTCAAAAAGCTTAAGGTTTAGTAGTTAAAGAAGCCCCTAAGTCTTCCATTAATGCGAAGCCAAAGAGATTCATATTGGGATCATCATCCTCAAGTCCTGAAGTTGATGTAGAACTCGAGGATAATTCATTTAAAGAATTAATAGAATTGCCTTTTGATTAGTACTCATCTTGTGTTCTTAATTTTGTAAAGAAAGGTTTGATTCCATATACATGATCTAAGCACAAGTCAGAATACTTTGAAAAGCTGTGGAACAACAGAGGCAGGGAAGCACAATCAAGATCAAGACTAGGATTTGGTACAGTGAGTCTAGTCGATGATGATAATTACTATTTAGTTGTTACCAATCATCTAGAGTCTGATAGGTTCTTCTCCAACCATACCAACTCTTATGAGGAAGTATGTTTAGAAAATTTAGATGAT